>RJWK010000042.1:83803-153358 GCA_004363435.1 Platanista minor | reverse complement strand
TTTTGATTTGCATTTCTCTAATAATTAGTGATGTTGAGCAGCTTTTCATGTGCTTCTTGGCCATCTGTGTGTCTTCTTTGGAGAAATGTCTATTTAGGTCTTCTGCCCATTTTTGGATTGGGTTGTTTGTTTCTTTAATATTGAGCTGCATGAGCTGTTTATATATTTTGGATATTAATCCTTTGTCCGTTGATTCGTTTGCAAATATTTTCTCCCATTCTTAGGGTTGTCTTTTCACCTTGTTTATGGTTTCCTTTGCTGTGCAAAAGCTTTGAAGTTTCATTAGGTCCCATTTGTTTATTTTTGTTTTTATTTCCATTACTCTAGGAGGTGGATCAAAAAAGATCTTACTGTGATTTATGTCATGGAGTGTTCTGCCTATGTTTTCCTCTAAGAGTTTTATAGTGTCAGGTCTTACATTTAGGTCTCGAATCCATTTTGAGTTTACTTTTGTGTATGGTGTTAGGGAGTATTCTAATTTCATTCTTTTACATGTAGCTGTCCAGTTTTCCCAGCACCACTTACTGAAGAGACTGTCTTTTCTCCATTGTATATCCTTGCCTCCTTTGTCATAGATTAATTGACCTTAGGTCTGTGGGTTTATCTCTGGGCTTTCTATCTTGTGCCATCGATCTATGTTTCTGTTTTTGTGCCAGTACCATATTGTCTTGATTACTGTACCTTTGTAGTATAGTCTGAAGTCAGGGAGCCTGAGTCCTCCAGCTCCATTTTTTTCCCTCAAGACTGCTTTGGCTATTCAGGGTCTTTTGTGTCTCTATACAAATTTTAAGATTTTTTTGTTCTAGTTCCATAAAAAATGCCATTGGTAATTTGATAGGGATTGCATTGAATCTGTAGATTGTTTTGGGTAGTATAGTCATTTTCACAATATTGATTCTTCCAATCCAAGAACGTGGTATATCTCTCCATCTGTTGGTATCATCTTTAATTTCTTTCATCAGTGTCTTATAGTTTTCTGCATACAGGTCTTTTGTCTCCCGAGGTAGGCTTATTCCTAGGTATTTTATTCTTTTTGTTGCAATGGTAAATGGGATGTTTCCTTAATTTCTCTTTCAGATTTTTCATCCTTAGTGTATAGGAATGCAAGAGATTTCTGTGCATTAATTTTGTATCCTGCTACTTTACCAAATTCATTGATTAGCTCTAGTAGTTTTCTGGTGGCATTTTTAGGATTCTCTATGTATAGTATCATGTCATCTGCAGACAGTGATAGTTTTACTTCTTCTTTTCCAGTTTGTATTCCTTTTATTTCTTTTTCATCTCTCATTGCCGTGGCTAGGACTTCCAAGACTATGTTGAATGATAGTGGTGAGAGTGGACATCCTTGTCTTGTTCCTGATCTTAGTGGAAATGGTTTCAGTTTTTCACCATTGAGTACGATGTTGGCTGTGGGTTTGTCGTACACAGCCTTTATTATGTTGAGGTAGGTTCCCTCTATGCCCACTTTCTGGAGAGTTTTTATCATAAATGGGTGTTGAATTTTGTCCGAAGTTTTTTCTGCATCTATTGAGATGATCATATGGTTTTTATTTTTCAATTTGTTAATATGGTGTATCACATTGATCGATTTGTGTATTTTGAAGAATCCTTGCATCCCTGGGATAAATCCCACTTGATTATGGTGTATGATCCTTTTACTGTATAATTCACTTCTTAAAACCACTAGCAAAACATTGCAGTTTTACTAATTTTCTATTTTTATTACAAAGGCAGAAGAGAAATGATTTTTCAAAAATAATGTGAATGCTCAAAAAAACCCAGAACCCTAAGACACTGTTGCTTTAATTTATTACAATTACTGATCAAAGAATTACTTCTTAATTATATTGGTTCAGTGTAACTGCCCTGGACTATCCTAAAAACACTTACATCTCCTCTTTACTATTTGCAGATTACAGTGCCTCTAACCTACTGAGAAAATCCTGAAACCATCGAGGGGGCACTCTGTTGATTGGACCCGCTGCCACTAAACACATATATCTCTCTGCTCAGCCCTCTTTTCTGCTCTGAGATCTTGAAAATGATGGAAGCCTTTTCCTATCCAAGGCTAATCCCCTGGTAATTGGAGTCGCATGGTCTCCTGGAGAACTTTTACAATCAATCATTCCTGCTCTGCAGTTGTTCATCCCCTTTTCTCTAGAGTCTTTCTCTTCATGGTGGAAACATATTTAAATTACTCTTTCTTGTTTAACAAACATCCCTCTGTCTACCTCTAGCTATATCCTTATGCCTTTCCTTTTCCCCGAAATACAAAACAAAGCAAACAACAAAAAAAGAAGACAAACCACTTTACATGCTGTATTTGCATTTCATGTAACAGTCATTGCACTTATAACATCATCCACTTACACCCCTCACTATCCACTGCAGATCGCTTCACGTCTAAAGTCGTCAAAAGTCTCCAAGTAACATACAGTGAACACTTTTTTTTTTTTTTTTTTTTGCGGTACGCGGGCCTCGCACTGTTGTGGCCTCTCCCGTTGCGGAGCACAGGCTCCGGACGCGCAGGCTCAGCGGCCATGGCTCATGGGCCCAGCCGCTCCGCGGCATGTGGGATCTTCCCGGACCGGGGCACGAACCCGTGTCCCCTGCATCGGTTGGCAGACTCTCAACCACTGCGCCACCAGGGAAGCGCTCAGTGCACACTTTTTAAAGCCATGATTTCACTTGATTTTTCTGCCACATTGGACAGTTTTATTCTACTATTAAAAAAAAAATTTGCTTTATATTGGAGTCTAGTTGATTAACAATGTTGTGTTAGTTTCGGGTGTACACTAAAGTGATTCAGTTAAACATACACATGTATCTATTCTTTTCCAAATTCTTTTCACATTTAGGTAATTACAGAGTATTGAGCAGAGTTCCCTGTTCTATACTGCTTTATTTAAAATAGATAACCAACAGGGACCTACTATATAGCACAGGGAACTCTGCTCAGTACTCTGCAATAACCTAAAAGGGAAATAATTTTGAAAAACAGACACATGTACAATATATTAATAACTGTTTTATTCTACTTTAAAGCTCACCTTCCTCTTGGCTCAGGTTTCTTGTTTGGTCTCCACTGACCCCTTGTGGAAAGGGGTTCCTCATCACCACTGCTGGATTTGGCAGTTTGGGATCCCCAAGGGGTCACTGTTAACGGCCACAGTAGGGGTGGCCTCGTTACAACAGGGACAGAGGGGGCACCTCATGACTGCCAGTGGAGGGTGGATGGCCAGGTGACCTGTGACATGAAGGGTGGGGGCAATGGCTATGGGAATGAAAGTCCCTGGGCTGTGTCTTTTTAACTTTGTATTTCTACTACCTACAGTCATGCTCAGACTCGTCACTCCACCTGTGTGGGTTGAAGGAATAAATATATTATTGTATAAACCTCTGTGTTAGTTTTCAATCACTCATAACAAGTTATTACAAGCTAGTGACTTAAAAACATGATGTATTACCACCCAGCTCTGTAGGTCAGAAGTCCAGGCACAGCATGGCTCAGCTTTGTCCTCTCTTTTGAGTCTCACAAGGACAAAATCAAGGTTTGGGAAACTCTTGAAAAGAATCTGCTTCCAAGAGCCTTCATGTCGTTGGCTGATTAAGAGTTAGGGTCCCATTCTTGCTCCTATAGGCTGGCCACCATCTTTTCCTGCCTTTTAGGGGGCCTGCCTTTAGCATTGGGAGGTCCTGTCTTCTCGTTCTTCAAACCTCCTTAACTTCCCCCTCTGCTGCATCTCTCAGGTTGGCTTTTCCGCCCTCTACTGCTTGTGTGATTATACCAGGCAGACCAGGATGGCCCAGGGTAATTTCTCTATCTCAGGTCAGTTGGTTCAGGCCCTTAATTATATCTGTAGAGATCCTTCAGAATGGTGCCTAGATTAGTGTTTTAATTGAATAAGGGATGGGGATTTTCTGGAGACATCTTTTGATTTGTGACTACCACAGTCTTCTTGGGCAAAAATACAAGAATGTAAAGAAAATATGCAAGATAATACATAATTAAGGGAAAGTCATTAACGTATCAAGACAATAACTGCAATGACACTTTAATGTTTTGAGTACCATCAATGAATTATAGTACGTACTAGATGTTAAAAAAATGTCAGTAAGACATTGTCCCCTCTGGGAAATTGTCGTTTATTTCTAGAATGTTAGCTTCATGGGGAGCAGGGATCAGATCCTTGTCTCCTACTATATCTTTTGGACTTAGTATGATACCTGCTACCTAATAGATGCTTATTAAGCTTTTTTTTTTTTTATTGGCTGACTGAGTCCCTACATTCACATTTTTGAAATGTGAATATAGGGACTTCCTTGGTAGTCCAGTGGGTAAGACTGCACGCTCCCAATGCAGGGGGCCTGGGTTCCATCCCTGGTTGGGGAGCTAGATCCCACACACATGCCACAACTAAGTGTTCACATGCCACAACTAAGAAGTTCTTCCACATGCCGCAACTAAGACCCAGTGCAGCCAAAACAAACAAACACTGGACATTATCATTTAAAAATCATAAAATGTGAATATAAAAAATAAAAGGAAGGAAACAATTTAAAGCAAAGAGAGAGCACTATGAACTAGAATGCTCTAAACCATGCCTTTGGATTAGGTTTTCAAGCTGAACCTTGATGGATGAGTATGATGTAGAGGAATTTGGTCGTGGAAAGGAGCATGGACATGACCTTTTGCTTTACAGTGGATCTGCTGGAGCAGAGGTTTCATCCTGCCGAGAAGGATACCAGGTTACACCCAGTTGGAGGAGGGCCTTTAAAGCTGAATCAAGATGTTCAAATCTTTCAGAAGGTTAACATAAAGCCCGCAACAATGTTTGAACAGGAAAGTAAAAGTTGAAACTAATTTATGAAATATTAATTTCTTGGCAGAAGGGAGGCAACCATCCTTAACATCTCAGTGGCTTCATACAAGCGATGTTTCACTTAGTTCATAGTAGGATTATATGTTTGCTAAGGGGCCTTCCATGCAGTGATTTAAGATGCGGTTCCTTCCCTTTTTTGGTGCCAACATCCACAGCTTCCTTGGGGGTCCCTAATGGACCCTTTGTCTTCAGCTTCCCAAGGAGTGAAGCAAGTAAGGAAAATGAGGTGGGACATTTGATGATCAGACCTGGAAATGGCACATAGCACTCTGACCATGTTCTATGGGATGGAACCAGTCACATGGCCCCACCCGTAATGATAAAGCAGCTGGGAAATGTGGCAATCCTATCTGTCTAGGCATAGAAAAGAGAAGTGGACAGCAATTAGCAAGTCTCTGCTGCTGAACTCTAAAAGCTCAGAGAAATCTTGCAATAAAAAATCTGTTTAACTACATTCGGTTTCATGCGTTCTAAACTTACTTGATTACAATTTTCAGTTTTTAGAATAATATCTATTGCTAATGTTGTTATGAGGAACACGATTTGGAAAAATAGTTCTAGGCATCCCTCTTAGCAACTTTTTGAGATACGTCATCTTTTTTAGAGCAGTAGGCAGATAAAGTAAGGACTTAGAGATCTTAGGCCTAAGTGAATAACAGTTTCTAAGATAGCACAATTTATATTTAGAGTATAACTCCTTTTTGATATAATATGATCTTATTGCAGAGTATTACAACCTCAGTAACCTAGTGATCTCAAACCTGGAGTTTCTGAAAATAAATATTATGCTTATTGAATATGAAAAGTGATCATTGCTTTATTTTTTTTTTAATATTTATTTTATTTTTGGCTGCATCGGGTCTTAGTTGTGGCATGAGGGATCTTTCGTTGCAGCTCACGGGCTTCTCTCTAGTTGTGGCACGCAGGCTTCTCTCTAGTTGTGGCACGCTGGCTTCTCTCTAATTGTGGCACATGGATTCCAGAGCGTGTGGGCTCTGTAGTTGTGGCATGTGGACTCACTAGTTGTGGCGCATGGGCTTAGTCGCCCCGTGGTATGTGAGATCTTAGCTCCCCGACCAGGGATTGATCCTGCGTCCCTTGCATTGGAAGGCGGATTCTTAACCACCTGACCACCAGGGAAGTACCCATCGCTTTATTCTTAACAGGGTTTATTGCACAAGTCAGAAGGTGTTTCTCTTAATTTTCCAAAAAAGTCTTAAAACACAAAATTAGAAGGAATTTAAAGAGCTTATTTGAGAAGAAACCCTCAAACAAAATAATGTAACATTTGTTTTTCTAGAGCAGAGAGAAGGTCACGTCAGCTCTTTTGCCATAAATGTATGATAATATCACATTCAGAGAGCATAAAAAAATGGGGAGTAACAGACCCAGAGGAGGTAATACAAGGATGTGAGATATAGCACTGTGTGGATTTAAGCAAATGACTGGTGCCTTGTTGATCGGGCTCTGAATTGATGGTGAATTGAAAAAACATAAGAATAACAGCAAAAAAAAAATTTAAAATAAAGGGAAGAAGGCATGAAATTTTGCTTACTTTTTAATTTTGTTTTCTCACTGCATAAATATGTGTAAGGGTTTCTGATGCTTATAGACATGAAGAGAGAGAATGTATCTTATTGTTTTTTAAAAAGGGTCCACCAACTGTGATACACTTTGATAATTTTCCATTCAGAATCTCTCAACTTCCAACCCTAAAAAAAAATTTTCCTTATGTAACATTATCTCCTCAATGTTCATTTTCTACTGATAGATTTTTATACAACTTTGGTAAGGGAATTCCTTGGAGGTTCACTGAATAGTTCTATTATGAGTCAGACTTTCTGTTCTGGCCCACAATTATGAGGAAACACGTTTAAAATTTTGACTAGAGAATCCTAATATGGACCTTGTCACACTTTTATACAAGCAAATGCCCTAGGGTTTTGCCTTGAGTTTAGACTTGTAGACTAGGTATGGAATTCTCCCAAAGTTAAAAATTAACCTTTAGTTATTGGATAAGAGTCATTTCTAGCTATTTTTAAATATATATACATATTTCTCATTGTTGTTTAAAGTGGTAGAATAGTGTGATCAACCACTATGATAAAAGCAGACAGAAAGACACAGTTTTTTGGAAAATGAAATTTGGTCTAGTCTCCAGTTGAAGGTGGGGTAATAAATGATTCATGTCAGCTGGAGACTCCTAGGGGAAGCTCCCAGGCAGCAGAGAGGGCTTTTACCAATTAACATATAGCCCAAGTTTAAGGATGAAGGCAGTGTGTGAGCATCCTCTACAAGTTTATGGGTCTAGTATTCCTAATCCAGTGCTTCATACATGATAGAGTATTTATTAGGCAAACATAGATTCTTCCTGAATCATGGATTCCTTATCCCGTCAGTGTTCGTTACCACAATGAAGTGAACTGATGCAGAATGTAATGATGTTCACTCTGGGGGGATTTAGTGGTTTAGGTATCAAGGTAACTTCCTTACTTTTATTAGGAAATCAATTCTAGAAATAACTGAGGGAGGCACTTGATTGGTGACAAGTACCTCTTGGCCTTTCCCAAATACGTATAACCCTGTCACTCAAAATGTGGTCCCTGGACCAGCAGCACCCTGGGAACTTATTAGAAATGCAGAATTTCAGGCCACATATTAGAACATTTAAGTTAGAGTCTGAAATTTAACAAGATCTCCAGGTGATAGAATAGATGGAAAGTTTGAGAATTCCCTACAGGTACATACATGTCCACATGCATGCCTGTATGCATTGCCTTTGCACATGTGCATTCACTGAGTTTTGCAAGCTTGCTACAAGCTATGCCAAATCCACTGCAGTTTGGGCGTAAGGAATGGCACAGCTAAGAGACCCATGTGTTCCATTATCTTCTTGCAGATTTCATTTACCACCCACCTTAAATACCAAGATATTAGGTAGCTCCCTAGAAGTTAGTATTATTGCGCCTTGCCCCACAGGTCACCAGTACCTTGGGGGAGAACCACGGAGGGCCCAGTGGATGAGCTTCCTGTTAGCTGGGGGCTCAGCAGTAAAACTGAGGCCACCCTGGTTGTCAGAGAAGCTAACAATCTCATTGCTTTTCTCTTTACTTTTTCTCTGGATAAACAGAGGATTACGGTCTCTTGGGCTGTCAATCCAACTCCTTCAGCAAGCACCTAAAAAATCCTCAAAAAAGTAGGAAGGAGAGGGCAGAAATGAAGTGGATAGCAGTCAAAGCAAATATCAGACAAAGCAAACTGAGTGGCCTATATGCTGCAATGAAAAGAAAGAACACTGGAGGGGAAAAATGATTTTACAGGTCTAAAATGTGGAGTTACTGAACGACAGTGCTAGTGACCTCAACTGTCAAAAGAAAAAGTGGTGTTTTTCAGCTGTGATTTCTCAAACTTAACCCTTCCTTGACAGACAGCTATTTAAGTGGAAGATGATTTTTTTATGCTAACACTTTCTTACTTTCTGATATTAAGTTTTATGAACCAATGTATGTCAAG
Source organism: Platanista minor (assembly GCA_004363435.1). Lineage (NCBI taxonomy): Eukaryota > Metazoa > Chordata > Mammalia > Artiodactyla > Platanistidae > Platanista > Platanista minor. The sequence goes on along the minus strand of RJWK010000042.1, from coordinate 144,962 downwards.
TACAGCAGCGAAGGGGCATCTCTAAAAATTGTGTACCAATTGAATTGTGGCTTTGGGGGCACATTATACAATATCAAAGTATTTTTTCATCAATGTCTGGTACTTCTTTATCAGGAGAAATAGATTCTATCCAAAACCTCATTGATTTCACCCCCCCCCCCCACACACACACCACAGCTTCCTTATGTATCTAGTTTCACTTCTTTGCTCACTTTCCTTCACATATTCATCTGGTGTCATTGTGGCTAGTCCTCTCAATATGGATTGAGGAGTCAATATAATATTCCAACTCACTGTTCAAATAGCACTTTTCTCAATGAACTCTAAGAAATATTGATCGTCTATAACATCACACCAAGATTTTATTTCAGGAGATTCCTGGATTGTAAATAATCATGGGCAGATTGCTATCTAAGCATTCTTCAACACCAAAATTCTGTAATCCATGATTTTTTAGGTTGCTCAATTCTTCAGAACATTAGTTCCCCACTGGTGAAAAGGAGTCAATGCCTTTTGATTTTAAACTTTTCTAGTAAGACATGTTTTCCTGGAGGGAGCTGTAGATGATCACATTTCTACCTAAGGAACATACTATACATTTCATTCAGGAGAATGGTAGAGATAGATGTCATTTTTGGCCATGGGACTGCCCAAATTTTAGTTTCAGAGACCTTCCTTTTTGCTTCTGAGGCAGGATTATTTCCTCCATCCCCACCCCTTTCCCTTCTGCTCTTCTCTTTCAAAAGCCTCACAGGTGAGATCGCAGGAATTTTACAACCCGAAGGGACCGATGTTTCAAGGTTAATGCAGTCAATCCTGACATTCTTCTTGAAAAAGTACCTATCTCTCTACAAGAGAACAGTTGGTGCTGGGTAGACGTGAAACATTCCTTTGGCCATAAAGCCCTTCTCTTCCTTCCACGTGAGAATAGGATTCTTCCTAGAGGCTGTTTATCATTGTTGGCTCAGAAACACAATAAGGAATACAAAAAGGACACTGCAGGAAATTTGCCTTCTTCTTTACCTAAGACATGCAGAAACCACCCAAATACACAGGCTCAGAACTACTGAGAAGACACACACACACAAGGGACAGAGAAATAAGAGTCCACATCTTGATGAGAGAGATTGGAAATTTACAAAGCCAGGTTTCTCAGATTTTATTACACATAAAATCATCTGTGGATCATGTTAAAGTGCAGATCCTGATTCTGAGGTTCTGGATGGGAGGGTCCTAAGAGTCCAGATTTCTACAAAGCTCCCCAGTGATGATGTCCACGCTGCAGCTGGTGTCCTTATGTTGAGTAGCCAGGTCTTGGACGTAGACCGAGAGTCAGGGTCTTTTCTCAGACAGCCATAGCAGCCTTGCTGCTCCAAGGGTGATCTGAAGACCAGCAGCAGTGCCTTGCCAAGCCATGGTAGAGCTTGAGGTCAAAGGAAAAATGTGCCTCTATATACAGTTGTCAAATATCCTTCCACATTTCAAACCAGGTGGAAAAAGTTAATAAAATCTCTACAATTAAAGAAAAATGACAATATATTAAGCCTCAACATACCCAATCCCTCCTAAGCTTGGGTGGTGAGGCCTGCAAGGTAGCATGGGTTGGAAATAAGTGTTCCTGCTATAAAATAGTGTTGGGCTGTAAAGAAAATTACTGCCTGTCTTTGTTAAAATATTTGATATATTTTGACCATGGCTATTTTTGCATTCTTTTGATTGTTTAAAATATTGTTTTAAAATTTTTTTATTTTGATTGCAGAGGTTTGGGGCAAATCCTTAACTTTTGTGCTGGAGGCAAGTACCTCATTTCCCTCATTCTAAGTCCTGATCAAGAGCCCTAGCATCTCCTGGGAGCTTGTTAGAAACTCAGAATCTCAAGCCCTATCCCAGACTTATTGAATAAGAATCTATATTTTAACAAGATCTCTAAGTGATTTGTGTGCACATTAAAGTTTGAGAGATGTCCTTAAGAGATCAGACTTTCAAACCGGGGTTGTCTTAAACTTTGTTTCACCTTATCCTAGAAGAAGACTTTGTTTAAAGTTGAATTATCAGGCTTGAGATTCTATGAGTTTCTAAAATGAAGATGGTCCTAAATTTCCTCTAAATTTGCAAAGCTTATATGAAGTGCAACAATCTTTTAGAAAAAGTCATGAGGTCCTGTGTACTTTTTTCAAAGAACTTAAACGTGTGCAGAAGCTAGATTTCAACAAAGAAAGGTGGCTTTTATAACTAGCAAACCAGTCCCAGAAGAATCTTAAGGTAACAAGAATAGATCTCATTTGGAGTCTCTTTCTATTTTTAATTTGTCTCATCATGAAGGATGAAGGACAACAAAAAATGCCCCAGATTCTTTGATGCACTCTCCTTCTTTTGATTGTATCTTTGAGGAGAGTTCTGAAAGGCATCAAATAAATCCATTGTCAGAACAATCTTGGAAGTGTAATGAGAATGGAAGATGACACAATTATCTTTTCTTGTATCAGTGATTCTGAGGAAAGTTTGGAAAGACATTAAATGAAGTCTATCTTCTGGGAAATTTAAACCTGTAGTCTACCAACTGTGATGCCATACTGTGGGAGGAAGTGAATACTTTAGTTTCAAAAGAATCAAATAAAAGTTTACAGAGGCTTTTCACCACAAGAATGGTGGTTCTAGGTTTGTGAATGTTTCACAAATTAAGATTTCTTTGAGTATACTATCTTTTATGTTTCACTTACATAAAAACATGCTTTTCATGATGAAATAACCAATATATATATTTTAGGCTGACTTTTATTTAAAGGTCTCTCTTCTAATTAAATTTTATTTAATGTAGCTCATGGTTGTGTGGACTGGTTATACTGTCTATGTTGCTCGTGAGGTGAAAACATGAAGACACATTTCCTTGTTAGTTATTGGTCACATCCATAAAATACAAAGTGAATAGAAATTTGGCAATTTTGTGGTGAATTTGATAATCAGAGTCTACAGTGGTTCTCAGCCATGTGACATGTGTTTTGAAATGCCTGGGGACAATTTTGTTTGTCAAAATGACTTGGGAGGGCACTCTTGTATTTTGTATGCAGGGGAGTGGGATGTTAACCATCCTGTGTGTAGGGGACAGTAACTCCCCAGGAATAATTGTCCTACCCTGTGACAGACAGAGTCTAAGATGCTTCTGTGACCCCTCTTGGGATTCATGGTCTTAGGAAATCCCCACCCTTTGTGTGCAGGAGGGACATGTGACATGCTTCTAACTAGTAGAGTACAACAAAAGTGACAGATGGTATGTGGCCTGACATATGTGATTATATTATAAAGGATTTTAATACCTGTCCTGCTAGGAACCCTCTCCTTAGTTTGAAGATGTTAGCTGCCATTTTATGGGCTTCCCTATGGAGAGGGCCATGTGTTGGAGGAAATTAAAGTGACCTTTGTCAACCGCCAGCAAGAAACTGAGGGCCTCACATTGGAAACTTGCAAGAAACTGTGTGCTACTAACAACCGTGTTGACTTAGAGGGGGTTCCTTCCCCAGACATGCCTTAGAAGAGAACCCAGTCCTTGCTGATACCTTGATTGTAGCCCCAGGGAGAACCAAGCTAAGTTGTGTTCAGACTACTGATGCAGAGAAAACTGTGAGAACTAAATGTGTTTTGTTTTAAGTCATTAGGTTCCTGGTAATTTGTTACTCAGAAATAGAAAACAAAAAATAAAATCAGTTTGGTCTAAAACAAGTTAGTTCAGGCTGCTTTAATAAATTACCATAGACTAGGTGGCTTGAACAACAGATATTTATTTCTCATAGTTCTAGAGGCTGGAAGTGCAAGATCAAGGTGCCTGAAGATGTGGAGTCTGGTGAGAGCCCACTGCCTGGTTTGCAGGTGTCCGTCTTCTCTTTGTATCCTCATGTGGTAGAGAGCATAGAGAGAGCAAACTTTCATGTCTCTTCTTATAAGGGCACTAATCCCATTTGTGAAGGTACCACCCTCATGACTTAATTATCTCCCTGAGTCTCCTCCTCCTAATACCATCACTTTGGTGATGGATTTTGGGACGACAGAAATATTCAGCCCATAACAACAACCAAAGGTCAATAGAACTTCCACTGGCAAATACTGCGTGTAAAACCCTCAACATATGTTGCCCAACTTGATTATTTTTTAGTGACTTTTCTCAGCAGACTTGATGAATTACTGCACTCCTGAGCTTCATAAGGCATTATGAACACCTGATGTGGAGGTCCTATCTTTATCACTACGGCCTGAGTGCACAGCTAAGAACCCAGAATACCACAGATGCTCAGAAACTTTGTTAAATGAATGATATGTGAACTAAACCTACAAGTGACACCATATCTCTCTATGAGGACCCACCTTCAACCTGTATCAAAGATAAGTACATGGGGAGGAAAAGTGGAAAACCACTGGCTTAAAAAATTGTTCAATTGTAGATTTATCCAACATCCAAATTAGGAGAAATATTTGGTTTTTTTTACTGTATTTTTGTAGTTCTCACATTACATAGTCACAGCCATATTTCTCTACCTCAATGAATTTAAGTGAAAGCTTCCAATGTTTAAATGGATGTTTCCTTGTTTGAGCCACTTGATAATCCTGCCCATGAAACTCATTTCAGCCTGGGACTCCTCACTCCTTAGGTGGGGGAGGTAAGATGTTGTGCTTTCTCCATCACATGGCAGACATTCACAGAATTTCACTGGACTGCAGGGAAGGGGTAGGAAGGGAAGGAAACTTGTCATTTTAGGGGATTTAGGGCTAAGGCAAAAGAGGGCAATATATATTCCCTTTTTTTCAACTGAGTATGTACAAGCAACACCTCCTCTATCTGCAGACTCCTACATTTTTAAGCTTCCCGTGCAGCTAAGCACAGCCATGTGACCCTGCTCTAGCCAGTGGGATGTGATCACAACTTTGAGATCACATTTTTATAAGGAAGACAGTTACGGTCACTCTCCCTCACTCCTTTTCCATCACCTGAGAAATAGCAGAAGCTGGAGCTGCTTTCTGGAAGATGATGATGCAGAGTAGTAATGGGATGGAGCTGGCTGGTAAGGTACACAAGAGCCAATTGTGCAGTCTCCTTCCTGCTCTGCATTTGGTAGTTCTTGCTGGTATCTCGGCACTTGTCGTGCTGGAGTGTTTACACTATGGAAATTGGCAAATGCTACAAATCAGGGATTTTGTTTTATTTATTGATTTTTTGTTTTGTTTTGTTTTTTTGCGTGCTGGTTGTAAGCTTTTACCAGCATACCACTATGTTGAATTGCCCTTCCAGGCTGGATCCCATGGAGGAAAGCCTCCTCCTAGACTATCCCATGGATAAGAAACACCTTCAATCTCAAGTCAGCCACTAAATGGTTTATAATCAATCAACTGCCTGTGTACACTATGGCAGGCCAGGCCACAGAATTCTGAGCTGAGGGCCACCTGCCCGAGTTCCACCTCACTCCCTCCGTGGCCTGATCGGACCCTCTCACTGCTCTGAAACATGCTGCACTGGTGTCTTTGGGAACCTCACATTTGTCCCCCTGTATTTCTGAAAAGGAGCCACGTGCCAGGTCTCAGATGTAAGAGAGACTCTGTCGCAAGGTGACAACCTTGATATTCCCAGACCGTCAGATCTTTTGTGTGATTTGCCACCGAAGAATCTTCTGGAAGCTTCTTCTGATGGAGCTGTGGACCTGAGAGGGTCCCATGGTTGAATATGCTCTGCAGTTCCACAGTGCCCAGGAAGCCAGGGGATGCTTTCCAGGAAATCCTTCACTCTGTTTTCTCCTTGTGTTAATAAAATTTTCAGGCCTCTCTCCTGATTTCCTGACCCCTTAACTGTCGGGGTAAATAACAACGCTTTGCATTTGCATGGCATACTTTAGATCTTTCCAAGCACTTTCATATCTGCCGTGTTCCTTGATTCTCAGAAGCAGCAGGACTCGTTAATAAACCTCATTTCAGACAAACATATTGAGGGCCAGAGATGTTTCATGCTTTTCCAAGTTGACACTGAGCAGGAAAGAACCCACATCTCTGAAGCCTAGTGCTCTACTACAGAGGTTACTCTCTGCACTTTGAAATCACCAGGCCTGGGATTAGAATCTCCACTCACACCAGTTGCTTAAGGGATCTAAGCTTTAGTTTCTTCTTTTGTAAAATGGGACTAACAGTTCAATCTCATGGTTTATTGTGACATTCAAATAACACCTAGCATGGTGTATTTCACAGAGGTAGCATTCAATGGATGTTTGCCATTATTCTACCAGGCACCTGGCACCAGCTGGGAACTGGCACCTGCCCACTGCAGTTCTTTTCCCAGACTTTGAATCTCTATTTGATCCCAGCATTACCTCTGGCTCCATATCACAGTCACTCTGTGTCTGCTCACACTTCTGAAATGAGGTCTCGGTAGCCGTCAACATTCCCTACCATGTGATGCCACCCTCTCAGGTAAAGAAGAGACTGGAAGAGGGGCAAGGGAGAAGGGAGGTTCCTTTTCACGTGCTTATAAGGGACTCGATAAAGTTCTCAAAGGGATTCCAATGGCCTTTAATGCAAAACCCAGCTCACCTCCTCACAGGTGATTTTAGCTCCTATAGCAGGATGCTAATCATTGCACTTGGTGATTTTTCTCTGGCCACTTTCCTGGGCGTCAACACAAGCTGTGGAGTTATGCCCACCCCCTCTTCCCTGCAGTTCCTACCCTCCCAGTGCCTCCCCACAGACTGTCAGGTGTGGCTCTAAGGCTCTACGTGTGATGACGAAATGTGTGGTGAAATGTGTGATGATCACATTTCAAAGAGATGGCTCCCAGGTCCTTGAGAAAGACATTGCTGGGACTTAAAGCTAAGAAGCCTATTTAGCTTTTAAAAAGATTTACATACATTTCAAAGAGATAAAGAGCTTACAATTACCCTAAAGTAGTTGCTCTAGGAAAAGAGAGGAGGGAGGAGTTTCTTTGCCCTTTGATCTGCTGTGTTTCAGGAGAGTAAGAACAATCCTTGTTCCTTGTAGAAGACGTTATTTAAAGATGACACCTGCTGAGGAGCTAGCCTGGTTGCTTTGGTTGGGCTGGCCTGTTGTGCTAGAAAACACTGCTGGACAGCTGAGGAATCTAGAGGTTGCTGGGTGGATACGGAGGTCAGGTCGGGACATGTAAGAATTCACACTTGCACAGAGTGAAGAATTCCTTGCGAAAGATTTCCAGGCAGAGTAAAAAGGGATTTGAAAGTGATTCTGTTGTTTATTTTTGTGAACATGTCTCTATTTTATAAGACAATTATATGATAAAATTAAATATTGTCTTTGCAATTTGATGGCAACTTTGTGTATACACTTGAGGGGTATCTAAGAGTCTGACTAGCTCTCAGCATCCATGAAACCCTATGGCATCTCCAAGATACAGCCAATGGGCATAACTGAGAGAGAGGACTATGCCCAAAAGTGTACCAGAATTTACCTGGTTCCCCAAGATCCCTCCACTGGGAAGTCTGCACTGCTCAACTTCCTTCCTCATGGAAGATGCCTCATCCTAGATAAGAAGACTTTTTTCCTCCAGCCTTTTATAATAATAGTAACACCATATATTTTGCATGAAATACTGAGGCATTGCCACTTGTATTATCTACTATAGTCCTAACAACAAGCCTTATTAAAGATGAAAACACCGAGGCTCAGAATATTGAGCGCCTCGCTCCAGGTCACACAGCTTAATGCAGAGTCAGGACAAAATCCAAGGCAAGTGGACAGGGCTGTGGATGTGGCGAGAGACTCTGACAATAAGTATCCCTTCCAACCCTGATTTAGAAGTTTGGTGAATAAGTGCTGGGCAGCATCTCAGATAACATCTAGCCCCAGGATCTTTAGAACAGCAGCCCATGATCCATTCATGGGTCAGGACATCAGCATTACTGGGTCCCAAATCATCTACATTAAAAAAAATATATATATCTAATAGAATGTAAAATTTCAGAATAGCCACACTTGCAAAGGGCAGGCTACTGAAACTTTTATTTCAATTATGTATGTATAAACTGAAATTGTGCTTGTGAAGGCTTTAATTTGCCAGGATACAAAGGCTCTGATCTCCACAACCTTTTCATTTTACATATAGAAAGACTGAGGTCCAGAAGGAGTGAGGGCGTGGCCTGAGATCACAGAGCTAACTACAGGCAAAGCCCTGAATAGAACCGCAGGCACTTTTTGTCTTACCACGTTTGTACATTTTTTCTTCTTCAGCCTGCTTTTCAATCCCTGTGCCATCCAGAACTGGGAACGCAAAATCTCGCCTCCCATCAGTTTTGGACGGTGGTTTGAGAGAGCTTAGCTTTTCAGAACAGAAATGAGTCCTGTTTGTTTTGAAAAGAAAACTCAACCTAACAGGCAACTGGATGTTGAACTAAAGGGCTTGTGGGATCATGGCAAAAACAAGGAGCTTCTTTGTGAAGCTTCTTGGGGAAGCTGGGAATTGAGAACTCCAGGTGGTCTTGAGAAGCTGCAGAAACTTCCCTGCTCTGCTGGGCTTTACACGCAGAAGAAGGCAAAACATGCCGGAGGAGCTCTACAACACTGGCTGACCTTTGCTGGAGAGCTTGAACCTTTTCACCTCTCTGATTGCAAAGCCCAAGATAATTGGAGAAGGGAGGGAGGCAATGGTGACCCAGCTCTCTGCAGGATGGTTGGGCGTGATGAATTACAGATCCGATTTCCCTAGTGTGGCATGAAAAGCCTCGGGACATGCCATTTAGCTGTTCTGTGTCTTAGTGTCTCATCCGTAAAACAGAGAAAAAAAGTCTTTTATTATCATGCCCCGCTGGATATGGGGATTAGTTAGGTGCAATATGAAGATGAAAAAGGGTTATATATTTTTACAACTGTTAAAATAAGAAAAGCGGGAGGAAAGAATGAAAAAAGAACAGAAAGCCAAATGTTTCTGTTCATTAAAATCAGGTCTTAAGCATCTAAATTACATAGACTATGTTATTTTCTCAAATGGTAAAAACCAGCTTGCATCCATATATGATATTTTTATTTTTATGAACAAAGACTTCTTCCCACTGAAAGAACTCCTAGTGGTCAAAGCTGGAACAATTTGAGCAAGAAAATAAAAAGTGTTGACTGTAACTCAAAGTGTTAAATAAATATCCATGAGTTTATGCTGACATAAATAATCGAATTAATAAATAAATGGGAAAGAAGAGACAGATCTGTTCAGAATTGCAAATAATTCATGTAGGTATTCTGCCCTCAAGGAAGTGGAGCACAACTCCCTCTCTTATGTGTGGGCTACTCATAGGAACACCCTTTCAAAGAGTACAGAATGGGGACTTCCCCTTCCCCGGTGGCGCAGTGGTTGAGAGTCCGCCTGCCGATGCGGGGGACGCGGGTTCGTGCCCCGGTCCGGGAAGATCCCACATGCCATGGAGCGGCTGGGCCCGTGAGCCATGGCCGCTGAGCCTGCACGTCCGGAGCCTGCGCTCCGCAACGGGAGAGGTCAAAAAAAGCAAAGAGTACAGAATGGAAAGGGGAGGAAGGGAATGACTTTATGGTGGAAAAATCTGACAATCACTACTTCAGCCAGGTGATCAACGTGAACAGTAATAAGTCATGTTGATAGTATGTACCCTTGAGATTGTTCCCAGTGAATTTAAGTTCCTTGCCTTGCTGCAGAAAGAATTCGGAGACGAGGGAGGGAGGTTAAGAAAGTAAAGTGAGGATTTATTTTAGCAGGAATACGCTCTCAGAGGGAGAGCCGTCAAACAACTGAGAAGCGGCTGCCCTGTGTTTCTTTGGCAAGCTGGTTATAAGGAGCAGTTTGGGGGTCGTATTCCCTGATTTTCATCCCAGCTCATCTTCCCGAGGCGGGGAGGGATTTTTGCCATTAGTTAGCTTAGATCAGAGGTCTCATGGCGTCGGTGCATGATGGGTACTTCTTATCAGCAAGGCTAATTTTATTGTAATCAGAGCATCATGAGCAACATGTTACATTGGTGGAGATTCCGGCCTTTCCTCACCCCTCTTTGTCTGCCTTCAGTACACACTCAACAGCCAAACTGTGTGATTTCCCGACGCCTAGCCCCTGCCCGAATTTCTCTGCTCATCGCTAGCTACCTGCCTGCTGTACCAACATCGTGCAATGAGGATAGCGCTATACCTCCTTGGTCTTCCTGCCAGAACCCATAAACACCGTCTAGCCATGAGAAAAACATCAGACAAACCCAAACTGAGGCGCATTTTGCAAAATACCTGGCCAATATTTCCTAAAAACTGTCAAGGTCATCAAGAACAAGGAAAGTCTGAGAAAGTCTCACAGCCAAGAGGAGCCTAAGAAGACATGACACGTAAATGTAATGTGGAATCCTGCATGGGATCCTAGAACAGAAAAAGGACATTAGGTGAAAGCTAAAGAAATCAGAATAAGGTATGGAATTTCATTAATAGTGATCAGTGTTGGTGCCTTCACTGTGACAAATGCACCATACTGATGTAAAGTGTTGACAATAGGGGAAACTGTGAGGCATGTGAGGACTCCCTGTATTACTCCAGTACTTTTTATCTAAACCTAAAACTATTCTGAAATGAAAACTTTATTAAAAAAGACTTTCTAATCTAAAAGTTATGTTAATTTCAGATCAGTTTTAGCAAACATATATGGCATGCACTCCAAATGATTGGTACATGGTCCCTGCCCTCAATGACTTTAAAATATTGAGGAGGATATACATGTAAGCACACAATGGCATGTGGGGAGGCACATAATGGCACTTATAAATACTACAGATTGTAAATGTTGAGACCATAGAGAGAGGCTCTGGAATGTGTGGCATTTGGTTAGTGTTCCCGCAGCAGTTCCTTTGCAGCATCTGTCTTCAAGTGGTGGAGTACTGAGAAGGAGCCCATTTAGTGTTGCACTTAGCTTTCAGTATGTTGAATTTGAGGTGCCGGCGGGATATCCAAGAGTAAATATCCAGTAGGATGCCCAGTGTGTAGGTCTGCTCACAGGTATGGACTTGGGGATAATCAGTCTTTATGTGGTCACTGAAGCAACAGATGATGTAGGAAGCATGTGATAGCTCTTTTGCTAAGAGAATATATATATTTTTTTCCATATGCGGGCCTCTCACTGTTGTGGCCTCTCCCGTTGCGGAGCACAGGCTCCGGACGCGCAGGCTCAGCAGCCATGGCTCACGGGCCCAGCCGCTCCGTGGCATGTGGGATCTTCCCGGACCGGGGCACGGACCCGTGTCCCCTGCATCGGCAGGCGGACTCTCAACCACTGCTCCACCAGGGAAGCCCTAAGAGAATATTTTTTAATCAGTGAGTTACAGTGTAGCCTAGACAAAGAACCAGAGTCCCAGCTGTGACAAACTAACTGAAACGGAAGCAAGTTGTGTTGGCTTTCTCAGCCTGTTTCCTACTCTATAAAATGGGGAGAGCAAGGATCCTGGTCTTCTCTACCTTTTGGGTTGGTGGGGGAGTGGAGTCAGAGGATGTCATATGGGTCCTTTGTAATCTGTAAAGAGCTATAGAGATATAAGACAGTCTCTGCTTAGTGTTGTTGAGCTCTGAAAAACTCTCTCTAATTGCTTAGCTCTCTAAAGGCCAGAGTTTAACTGGATGTCACTGTTGCTTTTTGAAAAGTCACATTCTAAATATCATGGTGATTTGCACACTATTTGAGGAGATCTTTGCAAGTCATGGCTCTTGGCTTACGATCAACTTTCTTTCTTATGGAGTCGACAAGATTACATTTCCTATCATCTATTTAGTACAATTTCAAGGGAAACCTAGAGGCCATTTTTTGAAAACCTTCCAGTGCAGCTATGTTTTTTTATGACAAGTAGGTTTTTGCTTGTAAAACTTTCTAATAAATCCTTTGTCAGAAGTTCTTTTCTGATTTATTAGCATGACATGGCAGAACATAAAAGAAATGGAGAAACCAATGACATCTCAGAGCAGGTCATGTAATTTTGTCAAAATGAGTGCTGAGAAGCCAACTAAGCCAAAGAATATATTCAACTTGGGTGACAATCAAGGAAATGAAGAAGCATGAATCATGCCAGAGATTTGATTCCTCACTTTCACACTGTAGCTTGAGAGACGGAGCTTTCTTCTCAGATAACATAAGCGCACCGCACTCTCCAGGTGTGAACTTGACTGTCTGCTGGTCATGGATTTTACCTGCTATTAACCTTTTCAAAGTTTTCAGCATTGGAATTAAGTACTACTCTCTGAGATTTCATTATGAGGGGGTGTAGTTTTTGACCTGTTCGTGCTAAGTATTCTCTTCCTTTTGCCTGAAGCCCATGCACTGCCATGTCACCTAGCAGTTCCAACAAAAGCCATGGAGAAAACAGAGGACAGAGCTCTAATGAGAAGTGAGCCTTTTCTTCCTTTTTTGGAGCACACAGACAATAGTCTTCTCAATTAATAACCACCTACTGACTGGTTAGCCTTTTGAGTGATTTTGGCAGAGTCAAGCTCTCTTTGAAGCACATTAGAGCAGTTCCCCATGTGAGAATGATAATTTGTCTTCTGAAAGCTCCGTTCGATATCTATTTTTTAAAACCTGAATAAGAGGGCAATGAAAGTGAACTAAGTGGAATTAAGTTAGAAGCTAGATCTTTTGTGATAAAACATAGAGCTGTTCAATGCAGGAAAATATTGATTATGACATGTCTCTCATAGGGAAGAAAGATTTATCAGCTCTACAGTCACAAGGGAGCTTAAATCCTGAAGAGGTGATCTTTCAATTCACCTAAAGGGAGTGTGATGCACCAGGAATAAATAATTTTGGTGAAAATTTTATCTCATGAATAGTACAGTAACTTTATTGTATTTTCTCACCCTTCATCATGACCATATTTTCCAATTCCAAATAATTTCAAGTCACAGATGATCTTAAGCCATGTTTTAGCAGCAAAATTGTCCTAGCTTGCCTTTGAATCCCACACTTACCACTTATGAGTTTGTGATCTTTGAGGCTAATTGTCTGCATTGAAGGAGGACATTAATTTACATCTCATAGAGTTGTTGAGAGATGAAATATGAAATATCTATGGGGAAGCTCTTTATAAAGCAATACAGAAATACGTGCATTGTCATTTTATTGTCCTCTCACTTTCAGATATGACCAAACATTATTTGTAAATGCTCAAAGAAAACATAATTTAAGCCAACCATAATTTAAGCCAAACCTAAGTCAATTGTGATCTGAATGACCTGGGTGCAAAAGACTTGTCTGCAAGGGAAGATGATCAGGTTAAAGGTCATAATGCAGATCCAGAATAATAGTGAAATCAGGGAAACCGAAGACCCCTCGGTAATTTGAAGAAGAGATTCTAAAAATCTGAGAGAACCTAATTCCAGGGAGAGTGTGAAAGCGTAAGTGAAAGAATAATCATGGTAAAACAGCTGGAGCTGGTGTAACACCCGGGAGGGCTGGCTGGAGACATCTCCAAGGATAAATTCTTTGTGCTTCCAGTTAGTTGGTTTTCAGAGCCTTTCCTCCTACCTGCTACTGGTTGAATTGTGTCCCCCTCTGCCCCCATCACTCCCCACAAAGATATTGAAATTCTAACCCTCAGTACTTCAAGTGACCTTATTTGGAAATAGGATCTTTACAGATGATCAAGTAAAGATGAGGTCACTGGGGTGGGCCCTAATCCAATATGACTGATGTCCTTATAAAAAGGGGAAATTTGGATATAGAGACACAAGTGTGGAGGAAATATGATATAAAAACATAGGGATAATGACATCTACGAGCCAAGTGATACCTGAGGTTAACAGAAACTAGGGGAGAGGCATGGAACAAATTCCCTTTCACAGCCCTCAGAAGGAACCAACCCTGTCAAAACCTTGTGTGGACAAAACATGTCACCTGCCATTTCAGTAAACAAAGGATGTTGCAGTCATAAAGACCTCAGCCACTGCAGCTGCCCTCCGATGATGCACCCTGAGGGGAATTCAGGATGGAGAAAAACAGGATACTGGCCATAGATAGTTAAGGTGCATATCTAAGGAATAATTTCATTGAGCTCAGACTCTTGTATCTCCCCAAATATAGAAAAGCACTAAAATCATTAACTTGAGATGTCTGGGGTTTTTTTGTGATTAGCAGTAATCTTTTGATGTTTGACTACATGTCTTTTCTTTTTTCCTAGCAAAAGCTATGTATCCTGGCTCCTCCCTTACCTCTTTGGAGCAGATCCTCAGAGCCATCTGAGAGGCTGTCTCCTGAGCTATAGTCCTCAGTAAGTTCTCTGAATGAAATATAGTTCTCAGCTTTTAGGTTGTGCATTTTTTTCAGTCAACACTTGGTTTCAGGCTTCTAGTCTCTAGAACTATGGGACAATAAGTATCTGTTATTAAAGCCATTCAGTTGTGTTACTTTGTTGTGGTAGCCCCAGGAAACTAGTATACCATGCTTTGCCTGAGAGGCAAGTATTATTCAGTTATTTGTCTGCTTCCGTCACTGACAGTCTACTTCTGCTGGGAAGTAAGCTACATGGGGACAGGAATATTTTTTGTCTCCAGCACAGAACCTGGAACCATACAATACAATCAATATTTGTTGAGTGAATTGTCACTGTTGGACCCAGCATGAGTAGTGACAAATGCAGGAGTGACAGAGCCCTAGTTTGACTGAATCAAAGTACACACAGCTGATGTGTGATATTTTTCATCTTAATGTTAAGCACAGATTTGCTCTGGAAAATTATCTCCACTCAACAAATAAATCATCCTGCAACAGTAGATACACTATGCTCTGATCTGCAAGGCATACCTGCTAATTAGGATGGCCTTGCTGTTGCTCTCATACAATCAAAATTAGATTATAAATATTTAAAACATAACTGGCATACAAAATGAATCTAAGCACTTATAGATAGCTATTATATAACTCCTCTAGCAAGCATATAATTTATCCTTGGAAAGCAACAATTTGTAAGATCCATCTAAATTATCCTAGTGAGCTTCTGTGTTAGTTTTCTATTGCTTCAATAACAAACTACCAAAAATTTGGTGGCTTAAAACAACATGAATTTACTCTCTTACAGTTCTGGGGGTCAGAAGTCTGAAGTGGATCTCACTCAAGGTGTCGGCAACTCTGTGTTCCTCTTGCAGGCCCTAGTGAAGAATCTATCTTCTTTCCTTTTCCAACTCTCTGCATCCTCATATGGCAGAAGGGGTGAGGGGGTGCTGTGGAGCCTTCTGTATAAGGGCACTAATCCCATTCATGAGGGCTTCACCCTTACGACCTAATCACCTCCCAAATGCCACACGTCTTAATACCATCCCATTGGGGATCAGGTTTCAACATATAAATTTTGCAAGGACAAAAACTCTGCCTATAGCAATATATACACATGTGTGTATTTGAAATACACCTATTTCTTACCCACAAAATTACCTATCCCTGTACAAAGTACACCATAGATTCCTGAGAAAGTCTTGTAGAATTAGAATGAATTTAACAAAATCTAACAGAATATAGAAGAGAGAAGAGAGTCCATGCTTCTTTTCTTTTAGCCACTGTTGACTGGACCAATAAATACATGAGGAATAGTGAAGAAAATCTATTATGTTAAGAGACAGAGGTACAAAATTGTGTTTCTTGAGAGTAGGGAGCAAGTAGGTACCTTGGAATAGTTTAGAAGTTGGAAGAACAGGAGGAAGTATTTTTTTCCTATTTTTTTTAAATGAATACACACAAGGGAATATTATTTGCAGAATCTCACAGCTCCACTCTGCACTGCAGGATAAATTAAACAGTAAGAACAGAAGTTAAATGATGATTAAAAAACAGCATGGCAGGATTTAAACCTGCAGATTAAAGATGAAAAGCTTTGCCAAAGGCTATCAGGTGAGACATCTGCTACTGTACATGAAAGACGCTGCAGAGAACAAGATATTTTTTAGAAAGTGCTTGTTCTGGATAAGAATTTTGGTTTTTGCTTAGTAAACAGAATAATTAGTAACGATTAAGGAAATGCACCCTGAAGTTTCTTGGTTGATAATATTTACTTGGCATGACTTTCAGTAGAAATAAAAGCTTATCAATGTAACCATGTGATTTTTAAATCAGACACTGTTATTTGATCTTATCCAATCCAACTGAATGATGGCTTGTCTGGGTCTCAAAAACTGCTTAAGTTAATTACCATCAAATTTATTGCCATTGGATCTTGTGACTTGGGGTGGCTTTATCTCCACCCAAGCAAGAGTTAAACAAGGAGGCCATTAGATAGGGGTGGCACTAAAGTCTTGGTTGCCTGTATAAGCAAGCCAAAACCTAAGTCAGAGTCAATGCACTTGAAACTGAGAAAATAAAACTTAAGAACAACCCATCACAAGCAGCCAACCGGGCTTTCCCAAATAAGGCAACCACTTAAGCTACAGCCAATCAAATAACTTCCTTGCTTTGCTTCCATATCTCAATAAAATCCTCTTCCTTAACTACTGTTGGTGGAGTGCTTCCCACAACTTCTGGTTTAGCATTGTCTTATTTGAATCAATGCATGCTCAAAGAAACTTGAAATTTTTAATGTGCCTCAGTTTATCTTTTAACACAAGTCAGAGGAAATGGGATCTATGCTTTGAGTGGATACCTAAACTGTTTAATTCTGTCTTAAGAAATCTTGTCTATGTTCTTTTGCATTCATTTATAGCTCAGTGAGGTGCCTCGTGGAAGCATGCAGTGATGTAAAAAGAAAGCGACAACAATCCAAATACAAATTTTTAGAGTAAAAGTCTGGCTCTTTACATTACAAGTTGGGTTATAATAAATAATTTTATCATGCCTGCCTGAGCCCAAGTTACTTTCTTTATAAAGAGAACATAATGCTTCTTCCGAAGGTTATTGTGAGGATTTCCTGAGAAAATTTAGCAAGAGAAGTGCTCATGGCAACCTGATGATTATTACTATTGACATTGAATATATTTCCTTACATCTTATAGAAAGTTTGATAGGATATTACATAGGGATAGCTTATACAATTTTGAAGGGGTGCTGGGAGACTGAGATCTCCATCTTATTGACCATGACCCTCATAAAGCTTCACTTTTAAGAAAGGTTATCAGCTGAAGGCAGGGAGAGAGAGCACCTGCTGTACAGAATATCTGATGATAAGCCTGATCCTGGGAAGTTGAGCACATAACTTCCCAGGATGATAGATTTTTCTCTTAGATAGCTAACATAGCTGAAAATGTGAGAAATACTTGTCCAGCTTAAATCTTTCAATATGAGAGGGCCTAAGACTATTACTTATTTCTGTTGGGCAGCTGGAATAAATTACACTCACAAATTGGCTTTTGAAATGCCCGTCTTCTCCAGTGATGGAATGTGAAGAGCAGTGTTAGTCTGAGCCCTTTCATTTTGGTTAATCTCTTCTCTGTTTTGGATCCTGCAAGAAAAATATACAGAACCTATTTTTACGATCAGGAGGGAAATACAGAAGATCAAAAGTTGACTCTGGAGACTGCTGCTTTTATCTCGCCTGTATATGAGTTTAAAAATATTATTTTTCCTCTGAAAACTTTGTGGTAGCCTCAGAATCTTTTATCATAGAAGCGTATTGAAGTATTGGCAGACTGGTAAGCAACACATTTTCAATCATTAAAAAAAATTAATTCTATTACCTTATTTATCCATTATCTTGATGTCCATTAATATTCATTGAGCATCTTCTCCATGCAGGCTCTGTTCGAGGTGTGAAGGGTACAAGTGTGAAAAAAAATAAGCATCCATTTTCCTCTCTCACCACTGCTCCTTCTGATTCTTTCTCTACATCTGCCTGCTCTCACTGACTTCCTAGATGTTAGAAGATCCCACAGCCCAGTCCTCAGACCTCCTCTCTTCATCTCTACTAATCTCTAGATCAGAAGTTGACAATTTTTTTCTGTAAATGTCCAGACAGTAAATATTTTAGGCTTTTGCAGGCCACATAGGCTCTGTCACAACTCTGCTGTTGTAGGACAAAAGTGTCCATAGACAATACATGAATGTTTGAATGTGACTGTGTTCCAATAAAGTGCTTTAATCAAAACAGGGAGGTGTCCTGATTTGATCCCAAACCAGAGTTTGTGGATCTTGATCTACGTAATCTCAAACCAGTGGTTTTTAGTGCCTTCTAAATTCTCCTGATTCATACATGTATTTCCCCAGTCTGGTCATGTACATTCAATTGCCCATTTGATAGCTCTATCTATTAATAGGACTCTCAAAGTTAACGTTTTCAAGACAGAACTTCTGATTCCCTCTTCCCTCTCCAAAGCTGATCCCTCCCCAGGGTTCCTCATCTCAGTAAATGGCATCTTTGTCCATCCAGTTGCTCAAACCAATGTAAAAACCCATTGTTTTCCTTCTTCCTGCTGATGGTATCCTTTGGTACCTGTTTGAAAGCTCAGAAAGAATTAATTAATGAGACACTTCACATTGACAGATACCATGTAGCGGCACCTGAAGTAAGGCCATAATCATAATAAAGCAGTTCCCATAATAGACAGTGGTACTTTTCAGTAATTTCAGGGACTGTTCAAGACAGGTATTCACAGCCAAGTAGGCCAGCCCATGCTGTTTATTTTGAACACATGATATGAGGATTGTAAATTACATGAAGTCATTAAATTTTACTTGCAACCAGCTAAAAAAGTATGAAAAATACTTCATAGTCAATTGCTGGAAACCTATCAGTCTTCCAGAGTGATTTCAACTCAAGTGTTAGTGATAAGGATCCCAAACTAATCTCTGAAGACAAAAAATTATTTGGTATGGAGTGGGGAGGAAGGTGTAAGGTCTAATATGCAGAAATTAGTAGAAAATAAACTGGGTTTTGAAAATAAGCATTTTCCTAATCATTCCACATCAATTAATTTAAAGATAGAATTCCACAGATTTTAGATAACACTCCTACTCCTCAATTCATTTATGATCAATGTCATAAACTGAATTGTCTCTCTAAAATTCATATACTGAAGTCCCAGCTACCGATGTGATTGTATTTGGTGATGAGGCCTTTAAGGAGGCAATTAAGGTTAAATGAGGTCATAGGAGTGGGGCCCAGATTCAGTAGCCCTGGTGTCCTTATAAGAAGAGGAAGAGGAACCAGAGATCTGTCTCTTTCCATGTGTGTACAAGGAAAAGGCCATGTGAGGACCCACTGAAAAGATGCCATCTGCAAGCTGAGGAGAGAGATCTTATTTGAAACCAATCCTTCCCACACGTTGACCTTGGACTTCCAGCCTCCAGAACTGTGAGAAAATAAATGTCTATTGTTTAAGCTGCCCAGTCTGTAGGATTATGTCATGGCAGCCTGAGCAGACTAAGACAGTCATGTTGGGAATACAGAGTACATATAGAATATGGGTCTTACCCTCAAGGATCCTATTTCATAGATTTAATATATTATTTCAAGAATAATATCTGGGGGCTTCCCTGGTGGCGCAGTGGTTAGGAGTCCGCCTGCCGATGCAGGGGACACGGGTTCGTGCCCCAGTCCAGGAAGATCCCACAGGCCGCGGAGCGGCTGGGTCCGTGAGCCATGGCCGCTGAGCCTGTGCGTCCGGAGCCTGTGCTCCGCAACGGGAGAGGCCACAACAGTGAGAGGCCCACGGACTGCAAAAAAAAAAAAAAAAAAAAAAAAAAGAAAAAAAAGAATAATATCTGTATTTGTTGAGCACTAAAATGTGCCATTAATTGTATACATTAAACATGTGCAAGTTTCTGTATATCAATTATACTTCAATAGAGCAGTTAAAAAATAAAGGGTGCCAGGCTTTTTCTGTATATCTTATTTCTAATCTGAAAAATTACAACTGAAATCCCTGATTGGTCTCCTCTGATTATTGCAAGGTACATTGGATTGATGACATGTGTGCCAGTGGGTAGATGAACACAGGCCTGTGTTCTAGCTGTCATGACCCCGGGTCAAGTGAGTCCTGAGACCTCCCTTAGAGAAGCGGGACTTCTGATGGGGATTTATCAGCCAAGATCCTGTTAGGATTAAGCAATCACACCAGTAATTTTAACAGAGATATTTTCATATATATCCAGAGAAAACTATAATTCGAAAAGATACATGTACCCCAGTGTTCACTGCAGCACTATTTACAATAGCCAGGACATGGAAGCAACCTAAATGTCCCTTGACAGATGAATGGATAAAGCAGATGAGGTTCATATATACAATGAAATATTACTCAGCCATAAAAAAGAATGAAATAATGCCATTTGCAGCAACATGAATTGACCTAGAGATGGTCACATTGAGTGAAGTAAGTCAGACAGAGAAAGACAAATATCATATGATATCACTTATATGTGGAATCTAAAAATATGGTACAAATGAACCTATTTACAAAACACAAATAGAATCACAGATGTAGAAAACAAACTTATGGTTACCAAGGGGGAAAGGGGGGTGAGGAATAAATTGGGAGATTGGGATTGACATATACACACTACTATATATAAAATAGATAAGAACCTGCTGTATAGCACAAGGAGCTCTACTCAATACTCTGTAATGACCTATATGGGAAAAGAATCTAAAAAAGAGTGGATATATGTGTATGTATAACTGAATCACATTGTTGTAAAGCAGAAACTAACACAACATTGTAAATCAACTATACTCCAATAAAAATTAAAACAAAATTGTTAACTAGGTATAAGGAATTGTTGGCAAGAAAATCCCACGTATGTATCATAGAGTAGCAACTGCAGGAAATGAGGACCACCCCTAGGGTTTGAGAAACAAAGGAAGAAGTTGGACTTATTAAAACTTAGATCCTTAGAGGAGGGGTCGCTTTGGGTGGGGACCCAGACTTCCGGAGGGGATGCTGGCTGGTTGGTGCTTACTGTGTCCCTGAGGGGAGCAGGGAGGCCAGCTGTGCAGGTGTTGGAAAAACTGCAAACTGGAACCAACGCCAGAACCAGAATGAGGTACTGTTCCCATGGTTAAGAAGGTTGCTTGAGTGAGGCTCACTGGAGCAGGGGCCACACAGGACAGGACAGTGCTCCTTTCCAATCCTCAGACCTTGTGGTCTCCTTCGGGAGAACCCGACAGGGAGCAGTGAGAGAAGCAGATGTTTGGTTTAGAGAGTCTTGGTTCTGCATCACAAAACAGAATATCGAAGAGCTGATTTGTAGTTGAGACACTACCTTAGTGACTGCCCGGTGAGGGGGATTAATGAAACACAAGAACGATGTTCAAAAGGCGCTGGACAGCACAGATATGGCACACATCCACTACAAAGTGATAAGCTGTCACAAAGCCCATGCCTCTGCTCCAAGAGAGGAGGA
Organism: Platanista minor; assembly: GCA_004363435.1. Classification (NCBI taxonomy): domain Eukaryota; kingdom Metazoa; phylum Chordata; class Mammalia; order Artiodactyla; family Platanistidae; genus Platanista; species Platanista minor. The sequence continues at coordinate 123,661 of RJWK010000042.1, read as the reverse complement.
CAGGGGCACTCATCTATCAGTCAACAGATGCCATGTTGAGTGGAGATGCTTGTTAGAAGCTGAAGGGACACCCAGCAGTGGCAAGAAGTGACACCTGCCAACAAAAGGAGAGGGGAGAATGGCACCACACCAAGCGCTCTACTGCATGCTCAGAGCCACATCATTTAATCATCAAGAGGATGTTTTTATTTTGTAAAAGAGGAAAGAAGGTCTTAAAGAACTGCATTAACTTCATCTTGGTCACATCGTGAACAAAGCTGTGGAGAAAGAATTTGGTTCCACGTTTGTCTGGATTTAAATATTTGCCCAGTGTTATCATGAGGCCCTCACTCTATAAGTCACAAAGCATAAATAACCTATTATAGTAATGGATGCTTATAACAATGGTCTTGGAACAACAACAAGGCTATGACCCTATACCTTCCCCTATTTCTCCTACTCTCACAAAGAGGAGGGATCCTGGTAGGTAACAAGGGCAAAAATGGAGGCACCAGAGAAATAAAAATGAGGAGGAAAAATAAAAACTCCACCATCCAGGGAACAGAGGAGTTTCCCCCTTTTCATGTTCAGGTCCATGGGATGACCTTGGCTGGAAGAGTGAAATGATATGAATCTAGGAGTCCTGGAGGAGGCACCTTTATTAGGGACCTTTTTAGGGAGAGAAAGCATCCAGTATCTTCTCTTATTCTTCTCTTCTTTTAATTGGTAATATTAAGACGGGGTCCAGTTTGGGGCTGGTTTGTCTTCTGCAAAGGAAGTGGAAGCTAGAAAGCTGAGGTCATGTTAGATTGGGCCCTAAGGAATAGGCTATAGGGGACCTCGTTCTGCAAACCTCTCTGGGCTCTAGGTAAAGACCACTTTGAAGTTTCAACACTGGCCAGTCCCAACTATCTTGACAGGCAAGCCTTCCTGTATTGTCAGGACAGCCATTTGGCTGAAGTACATGGGAAACTGAGTGCAATGACAGAGGTCAACAGGAGTTTGGATTCAGAGCAGAAGAATTTGCCACCACCCTTGCTAAACTCCATTTAAGAAAGCAGGAAAGGGAGAGATACATTTTAGGGTAATATCCCAACCATATATTAAGTGAGTAAGCTTCAGCTAGATGGAAGATATATGGAGGCAGAATATTTTAATCATCAGTGGTGCCAGGATACTGAACACTTATTAATCCTTGCTGTATTATTTCCTGTGTAATACTCATGACATCTCCCCCTTCTCTCCTCTCCCTAAATGTACCTTAGTGGAAAGTTTAGTAAGAGGAGGAGATTGCATGGACATTGGCCACTTCATCTCCTTTTTCTCTTGGGAGTTGACCTGTCCACTGAGATCCAATATCCTCCATCACTGCTGCCATGAGTTAACTTAGCAGGGAAGCCCTATCCCTGTGGTGCAGGCCTGGCCTCCAAGAGTCGTGCAATGGCTTGGGTGTGAGTCAGCCCAGTTTTGGGATTCAGCATTAGAAATTTACTTACACTAGACTTAGGCCATTTTATCCAATATCAGCTTTATCAGCAGTATCGGTAATAATTTGCTTATCTGTCTGCCTTACTGCTTTGTCTTAGTTTTAAACTGGTTCCTAACTTGTCAAGAAAGAGAGGTAGAATTTTTCAAATCCCCTTAAATCTGAATAATACCAAAAAAATTCTTTCTTTGTTCAGATTTTACTTTGAGATGATTTTCTGAAAGCTTATACCAGAGATATTAAAGAAAAAAAAGAAAAGAAAGAAATTTTTGTTGTTCTTTCTGGACAATATGTATAATTATTTGTTTTATTTTTAAATTTTAACCCACCCATGTAGGTTTACATTTTTTTAATTCAATATTCAGAGCTCTGCATGTGTAGGAACTAATTTATACAATTATAATATTGTATTGTTCCTAGATAATAAAAACTGTATATAACCTATTAGTATATCAAATCATCCATCTTTAAAACCTTCTAGACAAAACAATATATTTTTTAATGAATACATGAATGTTTATGAATAATTTAAAGGGTTTATGATCTAGGGTAGTTGTGCAAAGTAAAATTTATTATTATTATTATTTAGTTCTTTAAACATTTCATATATTTGTGAAAAGAATATTTTAAAAAATCACCATCATCTCATTGCTCAAAGGGGATCACTGCTGACATGTTGATATATATCCTCCTAGGATATATTTGATATAATGAAATGTACAGCACAAACAGAGAACACAATATACACACACAACACACACACAACACTGTCTCTTACATTTAAGAGAAAGAAAATGAATCCCAGAGAGGCTGGGACTAGATTAGACCAACTCTGTTTTTGTCCATGTGAGACAAAAATCAGAGCCTTTACATCAGTTTTAGAAATGGCTCAAGAAATCTTTCCCAGCAAAATGCCTTTAAATATTGAAGGATCAGTGAATTGGCATTAGCTATTTTAAAAGTGTTAACTGAAAATCTGTTTTGACTAGCCACTCTCCAAGACTCCTTATTAAAATGATAAACACCAGAAGTAGGATGGTGATTTAGTGAAGGCTCTAGGAGAGAAAGGCAAATCTCACCAAGATTAACACATTTTTGGGAACCACGCACTGCTGCACTTTGGAAAAGATGCAGCTCACCGTAAAAGACAAACTGCAAAGGTACTGCCATTTCTAGAAAGAACAAAGGATGAGAGGAAATCTAGACTAAATTAGACCAACTGGGAAATTACATCTTAAATGGCATCTGATGGAGAATTCCATGTGGAAAATGTGCTATTGCCAGAGGTAGAATTATTTTATAATATCTATCTTTCAGTTAGATCAGATGTAAAAAAATGCCATATTTGAGCCAGGCCATATGTGGCTTAGAGACACCATGTGTATGTGATACCTATCTTACAGTCTGCTGCCTCACCACGTTGAGGGTTGAGTCTCTGAACTGAAGCAGGAGGGAAGGGGGCAGGGCACAACCTTTAAAAGAAAGACATAGCCATAGGACATGACGAAAACTAGTGAGAACCAACTGGGTCCAAGACGGTGGAAGATTCAACTTCCAGTAGATCTTGAGCCGCATTATACGCTCATTGTGATATATTGGCATGCTAAATGACACACCCACCAGTGCCATGACAGTTCTGAGGCCAACCACAAAAGGTCAAAAAGTGGGTGGTGGCCCAGTTCCTGGAAATCCCCACGCATTCCCAAAATAATTGGAATAATCTTCCCACTCATTAGCCTATGAAATTACCCAGCCCATAAAAATTAACCATGCCATATTTTGAAGCCTCTTGCTTCTTGCCTTCCAAGATGGCCCACACTCTGTCTGTGGAGTGTGTTCCTCTCTAAATAAATCTGATTGTTACCTAGCCCTTCATCTCCGAATTCTTTTGTGACAAAGAAAGAACCTTAAATTCACCAGCAACAGAACCACTTTAAATCTGACAATTCTAGGTGAGGAATCATAGATAAAGAGGAAACACAAATACGTCATAATTTGATTGCCTTAGGTATTTTTATCCTATAGAATTCAATATGCTTTCTAAGTATTGTAATTATAAAAAAAATTTTGCCACATATTAAAAACTTTATAGTCATAACTTGATTTTAAATAGACAATGCTTCAAAAATACTTGAGATCTTTATAATGGTCATTCATAGGCCTTAACTTGGATACTGGGCAGCCCACATTTCTTTTCTGGATGCTAACTGCTCCAAACATTATTTCAAGAATTATCTGCTGGTGTGACTGGGGGCAGTGGGCATAGTGTTTCCTGCGTTCGTTAAACAGAATTATTCTCTTCCTCCGGGGTTGCAGCATCTTTGATGGGCATTTTGATATGAATGCATAAAAAGTGGATTGAATAATCTGTTGCAGAATACAACGAAGAATGATGTTTCGATTGATTAAAAACACATACATAATTCTAAAAAATAAAAATTTTTTCGATAATATTCATAAAAGAAATACATATTCATTGTAGATTGGGATAATACAGAAAAAAAAAGCTCCCGTGGAAAGTTTTAGCCTTGAATGGTCTTACCACTCCTGGGTCACCACTGGGTATGTGCTGAGCTTTCTACGGGAAACACACACACACACACACACACACACACACACACACAACATTCAAATAAACATACAAAAAAATAAGTTTATGGTCTGCACTGTTTATAACTTTTTAGCTCATCCTTTATAATATGACTATCCATGTCATCAAATATTCTTTAAAATGTAAATTATAATGAATGACAAATATTCCTTGCTATAGGCATTTCATCATATTTATGTTTGGCATTTAGGTTGTCACACCCATAAGTTGTTTTTATCTCATTCTCTTCTTCACAAATAACACTGAGGTTAGCATTTTTATTAATAAATAATTGTTTATATCTTTGATTATTTCCTCACAATCAATCCCTGGAAGTAGAATTAGGAATGTAAACATTATATAGATTTTTAAGCTTTTTGATGCATATTGGTGTATTTCCTATTTTAAAAATGTGGCAGGTAACAGCCCCACGAGTGGCCTATAAATATTCACTTTTTCATAGCTTCATTAATGCCGAATATGATCATAATTGTTTCTATGATAGGTAAAAATAGCACTGGTGGTAAAGCCCCTGCTTATGAATTGCACAGAAATTGAACTCTAAGAAATGTTTTCTTTGTGCATGTGTATTTTTTCTTTTGTGCATCAGCTTTTCACATTTTGCCAGTTTTCCTATCGGCGTATTCATCTCTTCTATAGAAGAGCATTTTATGTATTAGGAATAATGACCCATTGTCTGTTATTTATGGTGCACCAATTTTCTTCTAGTTTGTGCTTTTCGGATTTTGCTTTTGGCATCTTTTGTTGCATAAACCTTTAAAATTTTTATGTGATCAAGGCCATCAATCTTTACTGTGTTCTCTTTCTTTTTTTCTATGCTTGGAAATGCTTTTCCTACTCTGAGACAGATATTTATCTGGAATGACACACAAAACCTGGCTTTAAAATTGTTGCTATTTTTAGTGGTTCTCTTTGGGAAGGGCTTGCGAAGTGAGCAAGGTGCAATAAGAAAGGGGGAAGAGGGCTTCCCTGGTGGCGCAGTGGTTGAGAGTCAGCCTGCCGATGCAGGGGACACGGGTTCGTGCCCCGGTCCGGGAAGATCCCACGTGCCGCGGAGCGGCTGGGCCCGTGAGCCATGGCCGCTGAGCCTGCGCGTCCGGAGCCTGTGCTCGGCAACGGGAGAGGCCACGACAGTGAGAGGCCCGCGTACCGCAAAAAAAAAAAAAAAAAAAAAAAGGGGGAAGAGAAGCGCTAGGGGGCTGAGGAATAGACGCTGACGAGGCTTTTACTTCCGGTTATGCTCCGAAGGCTCCGGCTCTTTCTGTTAACTACAAGCCGCGAAGCCTGATGAGAAGAACAAATCAGCGCGCTCTGAGTGGTTGCCCTTTGGGAGGACTGGGAAGATGGGCAGCATCTGTCACAATTGTGACCTCTGTCTGCCAAACCTCTTGGGCGCCATCCCTCCCAGGGAGTCTGGGGTGTCTGCTGGCCCTTCTGCTTGCTTCTTACCCGGTTAGAAATGGGAGGGGTCCCAGGGAGAGAGAAGGTAAGGAGGTGCACAGAGCACACGGGAGCATCTTGAGTTGGGCGCTTTGTGAGAGGAAGTCATCCTCCCGTGTCCCCCACGCATCTGCACCTGCCCATCTTTTTCCCTTTCCCGAGATGAAAATCAAAACACACGCTCAGATGTTTAATTCACAGAGAGGGATACAGCCCTCATGTGAGCTTTCATGTGACTGAGGGACAGTCATTCAAGAATGAAATATAAGGGATCAGCCAGAAGGAGCTGAGAGGTCTGGGTGCTCTAGAGTTTGAGACCCGAGGCAGCCACAGTCTGTGCCTCCCCGTGAGGTCGGTCTTGTCATCCTGACCAATCCCTGCCAGCACCATTAAGACAAATAAGCCTCGATCTTGGCAGCTGTGATCAGAGCTCTTTGTGCTATGGGAGTTATTTCTGGGATTATACACGTAATCAGCTGAGAAAATGGGAACTGGAGAACAGAACAATGGTAAAGAGTAAATATGTCACCTTTAATATCCCTTCCGTGGCTGAGGTCCTTGCAAATTATTTAGCTGAATTCTGCTCTACAGTGAGAGCAAGTAAGCACCTTTGAAGGAGACTATCCTCTTTTTGTTGTTTTGTATAAGGATAAGGCAGAGGTTTAAGACTCGGTAGGGTCCAGGAAAGGCACATGAAGGAGGTAGGTGAATGCTACTCTCCATATCTATCGGAATCTGATATTAAACGTAAAAATGTTCTCCATGTATTTGTATTCATTCATTCACTTAGTTCAGTAATCAAGATAGATGGTGACTACAATTGGAGTGTGTGTTCAGGATGGTCTGATTCAAAATACAGGCTCTTTACTGTTAAATTCACTTTGGGGCCCCTGCACAGGTATCTCTAAGCAAAGACAGTTAAACCTCATAGACTCTTCTGGTGGTGAAACTTCCTACAGCTACTGGGCTTTTGCATGAGTGGGTGTAGCCGTCCCAAGGTGCAGGCAGTGGGGATTCATCATTATATTTTATGATAGTTCTCTTGACTTCTGACTCGGATCTCTACTCTGGTCAAGCCCAGTGCCCTGGGTGACGGTAAAGACTGAGGCAGTAAGTCAACAAGAGAACTTTGCTGGGCACCAGCGGGGAGGCATATGCCTTTTGCTTCCCAGGTGTGATAAGTAGAAAGATGAGCATGCAGCTACATAATTTATTACAGATATTGATTTGACTTCAGGAAGTGGGAGAAGCTATAGGTCAGCAGAACCCAGAATTTCTCCAAGAACAGACTCCCGAGCCCTTTCGTACATAATTTATCTTCGCTTTTATGTCTTCATTCTTTTCTGTGGCTCAAAACTTCCATTGCCCTCCCTGACCTCTCTCCACAGTGGGGCTGACTAGACTATTAGAACTCTGTCTCTAATTACTGCTTATTTAATATACATGTGGACTCAGTATAATATCATCATCATATTGTAAGACCCCTGTTATCAGGGTAACACAGAATGGAGCAAACCAACTCTAAGCTAGCCCTAAACTTATAACCTTACTTACTCAGGGTCCCACTCTTCCTGGCTCACCTCACTTGCTTCTGTGATCCCAAGAATAGAAACTATTTCCCAATTCTGCATGTTTTCTCTCCCTGTTTGTCTCTCTGTCTTGACATAACTTGGCTCACCTGTACAGTTTCCTTTGAAATTGTGAATTTCACTCTTTAATGCCTTCCACTCTCTACTGAAATCACCTCTGAGGGTAAAACCAAGCTTCAGTGTTTTTTGCAGCTCTCCGGATGATTTAAGCAGTAGTCTGTTTCTTTGAGAGCCAGGGGACCAGAGCCTTGCTACTTAAACCATATGTGTATGCCTCAGACCGGCAGGATGGGCAATCACTGGAACTTGTTAGATGTACAGAATCTCAGGCTCCACCTCTGTCCTGCTGAGTCCACATCTGCAGTTAAAGAAGATCCTCAGGCGATTCGTATGCACACTGATGTCTGAGAAGACTAAAGACCCTCTCTAATCAATATGTCACAGTCAACACTGTCTTCCTTTCCATCCTCCTCCGTCAACAGTGATACACCTGAGTCCAACAAGGTTAGCTTCACTTAGCTTAGTACAATGTGGGAAAGTGCACATCACAGAAACCATGGGACATCTAGATAAAATGGCGGTGGAAGAGGCTTCTTATAGGATTTAGGCCTGTGCTGTATAATTTTAAGCCCAGTGGGCTGGAGCCCACTTTAATCCTCTCGATTCCTAGGTGAAAATGACCAAGATCCAATCACTGAATTGCTTCTGCCTTGCCTTCCTGTTAGCACCACCCAATCCAGAACTAGTCTCCACTTTCTTGTTTTATTGTTATTATGTAAAGTTTTTGGCCACACCCCACAGCATGCAGGATCTTAGTTCCCAGACCAGGGATTGAACCCGAGCCTCCTACTTTGGAGGGCAGAGTCTTAACGACTGGACCGCCAGGGAAATTCCAGTCTCTGCTTGCTTGCACTCTTCTTAATGGGAAAGACATTTTGGCATAGACAACACAGTACTGTGTGCTGATCAGAGAGTGGAAGAGCCTTGATGACTATAAGCAGTTCAGTATTTTTTACAGCATGAAACTAACGACCAGGCATATCATACTACTGACTTACATTAAGTTGTATAACATGGTGCTATAAAGGGTTTTTTTTTTTTTTCTTTTGAACAATAACTTAAGACAGTAAACACTGCTCCTGACTATTCTTGTGCTGACTTGAATGTCTGGGCTCCAAGGAGACTCTGCCAACCTGAGGCAACACTGCTGAATAAGCCGGCTGACTTACTGTATCTTCCTGAACTCCAAGGAGGGCAGAACGCTGGTTGCCAGGGGCTGAGAGGAGGGAGAATGAGCAGTTGCTAAGCAGTGGGTGTGAAGATTCAGTTTTAAATGGACCTTGAGGACACGGGGAGGGGGAAGGGTAAGCTGTGACAAAGTGAGAGAGTGGCATGGACATATATACACTACCAAACGTAAAATAGATAGCTAGTGGGAAGCAGCCGCATAGCACAGGGAGATCAGCTCGGTGCTTTGTGACCACCTAGAGGGGTGTATCCCACCCCTCTAGGAGGGAGGGAGGGAGGGAGACAAAAGAGGGAAGGGATATGGGTATATATGTATATGTACAGCTGATTCACTTTGTTATAAAGAAGAAATTAACACACCATTGTAAAGCAATTATACTCCAATAAAGATGTTTTAAAAAAAAGATTCAGTTTTACAAGATGAGTAAGTTCTAGAAACCTACTGCACAACCATATTGTATTGCACACTTAAGAATCTACAAAGGGAGATCTTATGTTAACTGTTCTTACCACATTAAAATAAAAACAAAAAATAATAAAAGAGATTTGGAAAGAAGAGGGGTCTTCAGGAAGAGACTCTTATAGAGGGTGTTCAGAGCGTATTTGGGTGTGGGGAGTCACCCTATTTCTCTCTCCACTGAGAAAAGAGCCACTGGACATATTTGCCCTAAAGACTGTGTTGTTTCTGAATGTAGGGCTTGAGCTCCAGCTTTACCTAGCGGTTGTTCAGTGGAAGTACCTATAGACAAGCTCCAGTGCATCAGGGAAGTCCTTTGTCTAGAAGATGGTAAAGTGGCAGAGCTGGTTATGGGAGGGCCACAGCCATTCCCAGAGGCCCATCTCCTACCTATTTTCTGTGGGTACTAGATGGACACGACAGGGAATCCTAGGTTTCCCATGGCAACAGATTCACTAGGGCAGGTCTGGATCTCCAGGTAGCCCTCACTGAATCTCTTGAAAGACAGAAGTATCCCATTCAAAGTCTTTGGGGTGGACCCCCTGCTAGGACTGAAGGCTTGGTCATGCCAATCCCCCATGTAGACCCTCAACGTCAGAAGGCTTCATAGGTAGTGCTAGTGGAGGGTCTTGGCCTAAGTTGCCGCCATCAAATATTACACCAGCCATGCGAGCCTTGACAGCCTTGGTCTCTGTAGCTCAATATCATCTGAGAAGCGGACGTGCCCCAGATATGCAAGTTCACCTCTCCGACAAAGGCTGTCTCCCCTCCCTTTCTACCAGGATCCCAAGGAATTAGAATCCCAAGAGAAGAGGAAGAAGAGGGGGAAACATTCAGAGTGAGCAGCTATTAGTGGTAAATATGCTACATTCCAATCAGGTATAGGCAATCCCGTGGCAGCCTTGCAGTGCCTATTGTTTACCACTCTAGCACCACTGAGATTCAGTGTCAGCTTGTAAACATATACAATCCATAATGTTATATACCATGCTTAGTTAGCTATCAGGCTAACCATCAAATAATCAAGCACATATTTCATTATATGGCCCACAAAACTATTTATGCATATTTTTTGGTTGAAAACCTTGCTGTAATCAAGACCTCGTATCTCAAGAGAAAGCTATAAGGCTGACATGCTTATTATTAACCCTCTGGTTCCCGGCTTTGCCCCTTCTTTTGCAAAGTGCTTACAAAACACTTAAAGGCTATCAGGACTCATACAACAATGATTAGAGCTACAATTGCTGTTTTGATATATTCTGGGCACTTTACTATTATCTAATTTTATTCACTGTCAGACCTCTAGGTGGGGACAGAGTCCCAGAAACTCTTGGCAGATTTTAGCCAGTCTTGGAGACTCAGAACCAGGATCTAAACTATAGGACCCGGTGGAAGTTGTGGCCTGAGGGAAAGTGTTCCAGTTGTGGCCATTATTTCCATCCTGCTTCATATTCTGGGGCTTATGATACTCTCTCTGTGCTTCTGCCTCGTCTCTGGTCTCTTTACTACCTTTTGATTTGTTTTTCATGAGGATATTTGTGATGATATAAATGTGGTTTTAAAATGTTTCTCATGATTTTTCAGCTGTGTTTCTTTTTAGAGTCTTTGCAATGGACCAGTTTACTCTACTTGAATCTTTTGAAATCTATTTTTTTTTTTTTTTTTTTTTTTTGCCGTACGCGGGCCTCTCACTGTTGTGGCCTCTCCCGTTGCGGAGGACAGGCTCCGGACGCGCAGGCTCAGCGGCCATGGCTCATGGGCCCAGCCGCTCTGCGACATGTGGGATCTTCTCGGACCGGGGCACGAACCCGCGTCCCCTGCATCGGCAGGCGGACTCTCAACCACTGCGCCACCAGGGAAGCCCTGAAATCCAGTTTTACTAAAGTCTATGAAACATCTGATGATTCTCAGTATTCCCTTTCTTTATCTTTCTTTTCCTCTTTCTTATTTTAAAAAAATTTTTATTTTATATTGGAGTCTAGTTGATTAATGATGTGTTAGTTTCAGGTGGACAGCAAAGTGATTCAGTTATACATATACATGTATCTATCCTTTTCAAAGTCTTTTCCCATTTAGGTTATTACAGAGTATTGAGCAGAGTTCCCTCTTTCTTCCTTAAATTAAAAACCCCTTGTTTTTAGTCTGATGGAGTGGTTTGTAACAATCCCCCAAATCACATGGAGTCACAACATCACAGATGTGTAGATTATTTTAATTTTATTATTATATATTATTAATTGTTATACTTTCTAAAAGAGAGTTTGCTCCAGCCAAATGATATCCTTATGAAGCTGCAAAGTTCCAGAAGGGGTTTTAGAATGTGGAGTTTGTGAGTCTGGACTCTGGGGCCCAGCTGCTTGGTTTCAATGACCAGCTCCACTTTGTGCCAGCTGCACAACTTTTGCGGAGTACCTTTATCTCTCTATGCCCAGTTTCAGCATCTGTAAAATGGGAGCAAAACATAGCATCAACCTCAACTGTCAACATAGCTAGCTGGGAGTAGTAACTGAGTTATTCTATGCAAAGCATTTAGAGCAGTGACTGGCAAAATTCAGCACACCATTGATGTAACCCATAAATGTGTGTTGAGGGCCTCGGGTCTCAGACACTGCTCTAGGTACTGGAGAAAGATAAACCAATGAGTACTTAGGTACCTTAAGTAGTACTGACAATTGTTATGAAGAATGAGCGTGTAGAGAAAGGGAGTGGGAAAGGAGATGTACACACACACACACACACACACACACACATATTTATATAAGAGATTTATCTTAGGGAATTGACTGACACAACTGTGGATTTGTGGGAGCTGGCAAGTCTGAACTCTGTGGGGCATGATGGAAACTCAGGCAGGAGTTGATGTCCCAGCCTTAAGTCCAAAATTTGTGTGCGAAATTGGTGGGTGAGAAACTCAGGCAGGGTTTCTAAGTTACAGAATGCGTTCTTCTCTGGGAAACTTCAGTTTTTACCCTATGGCTTTCAACTGATTGGATGAGACCCACATACGTTATCAACGGTAATCTTAAAGTCAACTGATTGTAGATGTTAATCACATCTACAGAATGCCTTCATGACAACATCTAGACTAGCATTTGATCAAACAACTAGGCACCAAAGCCTAGCCAGGTTGATCCATAAAAGTAGCCATCATAGGAGAGGTACATACTTTATTGTTAGAGAGTCATCGGTGAGTTCTCTGAAGAGGTGCCATGTGAGCTGAGATCCAAGTAAAGGTGAAAGAGGGAACATGCAGATACTGAAGACAGATAGCCAGAGAGAGGGGCAGCCTGAGCAATGACCTTGAGATGGGAGCATCTAACACACATTGGTTATCATTTGCAAGGATCTTCTTATGCTTTAATAATAATTTTACACCTTTTTTGTAAGTCACTCTATTTCCGTAGTTTCTCTTAAGATCTTGAGAGTTGTACTTTAAGCCATTTGATTGTTTAAAATGCTTTATAGAAAGTATCACATAAAGAAATAAAATGATGACAGAATTATTTATGAAGTCCCACTTCTCAACATCACAATGACGCCTCCAGCATTGTTCCCTCACTTTGGTTCTGCCACAGAAGTTTTATTTCACCCTGGAATCCTGGTACAGTTTATTTGTTTAAAATGATAAGCAAGAAATCAAACTTGTGTGACATTTTAGAGTTAAAATTTTTCAGGGTTCCCCGTAAATGCACAACACACACCTGAGTGTGTGCACATTCACATGCCCACACCCCCACACGCACACACACTTCCCCTTCCTTCCTGAGATGGTCTTTTCTGTGGTCTTAAATGACCTCAAGTGTTCCGAAAAGAGAGCTCTTGCTGGTCCTTTATTGTTTGGCTCAGAATATATTGCAGATTTAGATGTGTGTTCCCAGAGATAATACTGAGGACTGGGCAAGTTTTTTGTTGTTGTTTAAACTGAGGGAATGTTTCACTTCTGTAGGAGTTCTGCAGCTGAGACACTGTGTTTTCTGCCCATTAGAGTTTTCTTTTATGTCTAGTCAGCTTGGTTTGCCTGTGAGGTGTTGTGGCTCTAGGGTCTGAGGGACAGCGATGCAAACTGGAAAATTCCAGGCGTGGTACCTGATAGTCGGGCCTTCTCATATTCTGTGTGGCATGTAACCTTTCACATTATTCTAATGAAAATGGCATTTATGATGGCAGCCTTCTGTGAACTTTCAAAAGGCAGTCATAATAAAATTGCTGCCTTTGAGATAGCATCTTTAACGTTTAATTGTGTAACAATATCACAGGGCCACAGAGAGAAAGAAGCAAAGTTTTCTCTCCCCTCTAAGAACTCAACTTTGATATTCATGTTTTATGTCCACACTGAGTTAAAATCTGTACAGTTCTAGGAAACAGAACAAGTTTTGAAAAAAATGAAAAATAGGTCATTTCCTGGGATTTTTTTTTTTCCTCTAGGTGAGGTTTGCAGCCTAATTTTATTTCTCCAAAGGGGTGGAGACGGTGTTCACTGGAGCTTACCTGGACAAACACGCTGAGCCTTTTAAAATTATCCCTTTGATTTGAAATTACCCCTTCTAAAGGATCAGCATCTCCTGCCTCTGGTACCTGGAAGCTGACATTTCCTCTGAGGCAACAGAATAAGTTGAGGTTTTTAAAGCAGAGTCCTCTGATACGGTTGAATTGGAGTGACCGTCCACGGAGCTTCTGCATTTGTTAACTTTTCACAGACACGTGGCAGCGGCGTCTAAACATCAAATCGTGAGCACTTGTTGATGTTGAACATCATTCGATTAATTTTCAGAACATCTTTAGGTCAGAATCAAACTCACTTTTGTCTTCCCTACATTGTCAGTTTGATACTGACTGTCAGAGATGCTCTGCATCTCTCAGTGAGGTCGATTGATCTGCCTTCAAGACTTGCCTTACGTTTGGTTCCATCAGTTATGCCCTCCATGATGTTCCCAGTTGCTTTGTGATTGGCCAAACGTGCCCTATGGACATTTCTTTCCTAAGCTCGCATAGTCCCCCTAGAAAGGCCATGCTCACGATGAATAATTCCAAAGGCCTTGGGCACTTGAGATACTTGGCATTCTGTGAAATAAAATGTACTTTTATGCCATTTCTCGTTAATCCTCTCAGGAGGTCTGGAATGATTTTCCCAGAAAGTTTTTCATAAATATTGAGATCATGTTTTTTTCTTCCAAGTCCTGCTTTTAAGAGAAAGCTGAGTAAGGAGAGTAAGACCTGGAAGCCTGAAGCACAGCCTCTAATTTAATATGTCCAGGGAAGGTGCCACCTCTTCATTTAAACTGGAGTCACAAATCCATATTTTCTTCTCCTCTCTCTTTTTCACCTAAGTTTGACAAGAAGGGTTCTCTCTGAACTCATCCAGTAGCAAGCCAAACCTCCTAAAGGAAATTATAGTAAGAACAGGAGGGGAAGTGTGACAGTTATCAGCTTACATTATGACAGGGGCATCAATCATGTCTGCTTTTAGGCCGAGGGTCTAGGGAAAGGAAAAAGGCAATAAAGCAAAGAAAAGTGCTGAAGGCTTGACCAACACAACAGTAAGCGCAGTGGTTGTTAACCTCTGACTGGACCTCTTTGTCTTCCTTACCCCTGAGTCTGTCATCAGGTACCTTCCTGGACCCAAGGGAGGTGCAAAGTTCTGCTCCATCAACAGCTTTTTTGAGTTCTCTTTTATTTTTTTATTTTTATTTTTTTGCTCAATAAGTACTTTTTATTATCCTATTTGGCGGGATGTTTAATCATCAAATAATTATTCAAGGATATGCTGCTGTGATAAAGTTTTATTTCCATTTGAATCTTTAAAATTTTTTACTTGTGGTAAAAAAAACCCCTCACAACATAAAGTTTACTGTCTTAGCCATTTGAAAGTGTGCAGTTCAGTAGTGTTAAGTATATTCACACTGTCATGCAACATATCTCCAGAATGTTTTCATCTCATGGAACGGAAACCCTATACCCGCTGAACTACAACTCTCCATTTCCCCTTCTCTCCAGCCCCTAGCAACCACCGTTCTGCTCTCCACTTCTAGAAGTTTTGCTTTAGAGACCTCATATCAGTAGAATCATACAATATTTGTCTTTTTGTGACTGACTTATTTCACTTAGCATAATGCCCTCAAGGTACATCCATGTAGTAGCATTTGATAGAATTTCCCTCTTTTTTAAGGCTAAGTAGTATTCCATTGTATGTAGATGCTACATTTTCTTTTTCTAGTCATCCACTGATGGATATTTGGATCCCTTCCACTTCTTGGCTATTGTAATAATGCTACAATGAACATGAGGGTGTCCTTTGGGTTCTCTTTTGCACAAATGTGTGTCAAATGTTCTGGAGACAAACTACAGCTAGAGATCCTTTAGGACTCCTCTTAAGAAGAGGAGTTCCTAGCCAATAATATAATATTTGGAAATCAATGCAAAATAAATGGCACTAGAAAGACTCCACAAGTGAAGAGAATTAGGGAGATAAGACAAAAAATATAGTTCCAAAGTGTCCTTTGTCTATCCTTTTTCTGAAGAAAAACAAAAAGACAGCTGTGGAGAAATGAAATGCATTTGTGGGCTGCATGTTTGGGAGGCTTCTATCTCCCCCACAAGGATAAAAAGAACAGGGTGAAGTGAGTAGACAAGAGGGCAAATCATGTTTCAGATGAAGACCTCTCACCTGAGAATCACCTTTTCATTTCTGATGAACTATCCTGTTTTTCCATCAGAACCACATATCACATTAATCAGCACTCCTGGGCTTCCCTGGTGGCGCAGTGGTTGAGAGTCTGCCTGCCGATGCAGGGGACACGGGTTCGTGCCCCGGTCCGGGAAGATCCCACGTGCCGCGGAGTGGCTGGGCCCGTGAGCCATGGCCGCTGAGCCTGCGCATCCGGGGCCTGTGCTCCGCAACGGGAGAGGCCACAACAGTGAGAGGCCCGCGTACTGCAAAAAAAAAAAAAAAAAAAAAATCAGCACTCCTGAAACACAAAAATTTGGTGGCCCTTAGCCCATGGAATAAAATTCACTATCTTTATCTAGCAAAGGAAGATCTTTATTACGTGGCCTTAAATGTGTTTTATGATTTTACCCCCTACTCATTTCATGGAGGATGCGTGGGGCAGATTTAGCTGTTTGTCCTAGGTTTTTATCTCAAGCCTGTCAACCTTCTAGTTGTGTGATCTTGAACAGTTCGTTAGTCTCTTGGAATCCCAGATTCCTTATCTTTAAAACAGAGCTGACATTACCTACCTTAGTTGTAAGGATTAAATAAAATTAAATAGAATAATATTTGTTTAAAAATTTAATATTTAACAAATTAAAAATATTTCCTTTCTGAATCTTATCTCCTATCAGTTATACCTCATCCCTATCCAATAGTCCAGTGATTAATTTACTTCCCTGACTCTAAATTTGCTTATATCCTACTCTTTTCATGTAAAATATTCATCTTTTCTACACCCATTAAAACATTACACATTTCCCAAGGCCAAAATCAAGTGCCAGTCACTACATGGAAAGTTTCTGGATGATCTTAATGATGACAGTCCACTTGGCAAAGTATGACCTTGTGATGCATTTAATCTACTTGGCACCTAAATCCTAATATCTCTTGTCTGTCATACAGCCAAATTAATCCAATAGAGTTTAAGTTTCACTCAGTTACTAGAATAGAACTGCTTAAAGACTAGCTTCTGACATTCAAGTCAGGCTTACTTAAATTCCCCGTGAAATTTCATGACTGACTACTTACATTTTTTTTAAAGGAAGGAGGAATATTGTGGGATTTTGTAGACAGAGAAGGAAAAGATATGAGTTGCCCATACCTGTATTTCCTTCTCCTGGGCCAGAGTAAGCTACTTGCATGTGAGAAATGGAATATTGCCTGCCATATCAGTAAACAAAGGACATCACAGTCATCAGAGATTGTATCCACCACAGATGGTGAGCTGGTGACCCCTGAAGGAACTCAGGAAGGAAAAGAATACCTTCCACCTAGCAGCCATCAGACTGCAGCCACTCTCCATGGTGAGCCCTGAGGAAACTCAGGATGTGAAAAAACACAGGATACTGGCCCCAGATTGCTGAGGTGCCCATCAAAGGAATGATTTCATTGAGCCCAGACTCTTGCATCTTCCCATACGTAGGAAAGTGCCAAATTCCTTAACTTGGGATGTCTGGTTTTCTTTAATTAACAATAACCGTTTGATGTTCAGACTACCTGCCCATTGTTGCAAAACTCCTATATATCCTTGCTCCCCTGCCTCGCCTTTTCAGAGCAGTTCTCTCAGGGTTACTTGAGATGTTGCCTCCCGGGGTTGAAGTCCTAAAAATTCTCATCAAATAAAACATACCTCTCAACTTTTAGGTTGTGAGTATATTTTTTTAGTTAACACACGGTTTAGGAGTCCTCCCTGAGAATGCATATGTCTGGAGATGGATGAGAAGTCAATGGCCTCACACCAAGCTTAGCTGCAGTCATTTTTCTGTTTCTGTTGTTTGAATTCTCATACAGGAAAGTCATTAAGTTTAAATAGGGACCCAGAGTATCATCTAAAGAAGCAAATTGAGTGTCCAGCTGGACACTTTCCCTCCCTGCTCTGTTATCACTGTACCCTTCTCCCACCTCCACTTCCACCTCCCTCCACATATATCCATTGGAATCAGGCTTGATCCTGACTGGTCTTCTCCCAAGGCTATTACATCAGAGACAATGACTCTTCCTCATTGAGGTTTCCTGACACGACCCACTCAGAGGACCAGGATCTGATTATTATTAGCTCAGTTACTTCCTCTTAGTTGGGGAGGAAAATCACTACATTCATGTGGCTAGGTTCTAATGACAAGCATGAAGTTTGTCAACTCAAAATCTGTGTCCAGTAGCCCTCAAACAATCTAGGTATTCTTTTTCCCTCAGTGCAGTTACCTGAGTAAATGGCTTCAGGCTCCTTTTGGAAAGAGTAGGGCAATCAGTGCAGTTTATGGCAGGGCTTGTTGTGATGCAGCAAGGACCTTCTTATGGAGACTTGGCAGTCCTTGTAGATAATGGTTTCTGGGTCTAAATTGACTCAGTTCTGGAAAGTGGGCAAGAGGTTGTTTATCCGGGGATATCTTTATTTCTCCTTCAGTTTTGAAGGATATTTTTTCCGGGTATAGAATTCTTGTCTGATAGTCTTTCGTTCAGCACTTTATGTCTTTCCACTGTATTCTCTTCTTCACTGTTTCTGATGAGAAATCCGATGTTAACCTTATGGAGAATCCCTTGCATGTGATGAGTTGCCTTTCTCTTGCTATTTTCACGACACTCTTTGTCTTTTGACATTTTGATTAATAATGATGCTTTAACTTACCTCTTTCTATGCCCCTGTCACCAGCACGTGGGAACCTTGAAACCTAACAGCTCCGTAGTCACAGTGAAAACCAGAAAACTAGCAACCATGAAGGGAATAGAATAGAGGAAGATTGGCCCTCCTTTTAACCTCCAATTCCAGAGAATTGTCATTATTTGACCTTCCTGGTACTTCCCCAGGAAACTCCACTTGCAGGGCTTGTCTTTATTTGAATTGAATCAGAAGTTACTTAATGCAAATAGCCTTTTTCTAAGGAGTGTTTGCCAAGAAAAGAGTACAATTGTTTAATATCACAGCTTCCTGTAACAGTGATAACAGTGGGACAAAGAGCAAGCTCCCCCACACACACAAAATTAACGGAAAATTTGAGGAATTAGTTGCTTTGGAAAGCTCCAACATATTCCAGGAAAATCTGGAAGGCCATGACCATATATAGGGCTATGTGTATGCTCAGAATACACCTGAGAAGGTCTTGAGTTCTCATCTCTGACAGACCTTGAGGCTCTTTGCAAGCAGGAAGTGAAGGCTAAGGTAGAGTTGTGAACTGCCTGTCTGAGGCATGTCCCAACACACACAAACAGAGCTCCTTGGCAGAGCTCCTGGGAAACTTACTGGTTCCAGGAATTTAAGGAAATCTCTGTTCAGTCATTAGGTAGCCACTATGCTAACTAAGCAGAGACTTTAGTGGCCACACATGACTAAGAAACAGACTTTACATAGTTAGTTCAGGAAAGTCAGTACATAAAGTGAGAACAGCAGAGCAATAACAACAACAAACAGAAACAATAGCTGTTTTGGGAACTTTCTGGAAAAGCAAGTGTCTAAATAAATGTATAAATATATCTTCAGATCAAAGGTAGTGTTTAGCCTAAACTTGGCTTCCTATATGCAATTCTTGGTATTATTCTTTAGCTATACAGTCAAGGTATGCCCAAACTTTTGCCAGATTCTTTACACTTTGAAGATAAGATGCTCATTCTCCTTACCACTGTAGTAGATTGTCATATTGCCCCCAATTCTTCACTATCTTGTTATAAATTATATACCCACATCTTTCACAAGAAACTTCACAGTGCCCTTCCCCTGTGAGCAAAATATATTTTCCTGCTCCACTGATAATGATGTTACCTATATGACTTGTAAGCTGAGGGCTTAAATATGCTGATGTTATTTTGCCTTGCTTTCTTGTGCTCTGCCAATTACCATGAGAAGAACATGCCCTGGGTTGCCACGTGACCTAAGGACAAGGAAGAGGTGAATAACACAGATCTGAATTCAACCTGCAGGCTGGAGCCAATCTCAGCTCACTGACAGCCTGAATTGAGCCATCCTAACCAAACTGCAGAAATACAAGGAAGAGAAATAAATGCTGTTATGTCACTGAATTTGAGAAAGCTTTGTTACACAAGGTTATTACAGCAGTAGCTGACTAACAATCACTAATTGAGTGAACAATGTGGTTTTATGACACATTTTAATTTTCACAAGGTGTTAGACTTTTGTACTAATTTTAGTTTTTCTTGCTTTGATCTAGATTTTAATTCTTTTGAAGTCACGAAAAATATTTGAAGAGTGGGGTTTAAACAAATACAGGACATCAAATTAATGCCTAATAAAAAAGTTACTGACAATGAAGTATAAAATTGTCCTACTTTCTTTATATGACAATTCTGTTTCCTATATAATTTTTGCCAGTAATTATCAATAATTTCTTAACCTCCTCTGCAATTGCAATCTCAGTTACTAGAGTAGAAGAAAGTTAGAACTCTATTTTGAGACAAAATCTCAAAGAATTTTTCAGGTCTGATAAGGTCTCACACTCTAATTAATTAGGATCCCTGTGAAACACCAATTCTAGAATACAGAATAACATTGCACATTTCTTTTCTGTTTATGCTTGTTATCCAGAAAACAGATCATCTCTCAGGTATGACTCACAATTATTTGCCAAACTCTACCTGACAAATGGGCATGTTTCTTGATTGAACCACTAGCTAAAAATGGAGTACTGAGAAGTAAGAATTGTAAAGCTTCAGCTGTATTAAGGGGAAAAAACAGTGTGGAAAAAATTTACCTACTTTAATAAAATAATGCTTTGTCATCAAATTAGTTTTTCCTTGACTTGAAATATTGCTTTATTCTTTGCTTTACACCAGCTTTTTAAGCAGAGAAGAATTTATTAAATTAAAATCAATAGTGGATATGCAAAAAGAAACTTTGGTATGATACAAAGGGACTAATAATAGCAATTATCTTGTTATGCAAGATGCTGGTAAGAATTGGGTGGATTTGAGACAAGAGTCAGAGGGACCCTTTTAATATATATTTTAAAAAAATTTCTATTTTTGGCCCTGATTCAACATGGTGGAGGAGTGAGACATGGAGATCACCTTCCTTCCCACAAATACATCACAAATTCATCTACATGTGGAACAACTCCTACAGAACACCTACTGAATGCTGGCAGAAGACCTCAGACTTCCCAAAAGGCAAGAAACTCTGCACGTACCTGGGAAGAGCAAAAGAAAAAAGAAAAAACAGAGCCAAAAAATAGGGACAGGACCTGCACCACTGGGAGAGAGCTGTGAAGGAGGAAAAGTTTCCACACAATAGGAAACCCCTTCACTGGCAGAGACAGGGGGTAGTGGGGGGGAAATGTCAGAGCCATGGAGGAGAGTGCAGCAACAGGGGCATAGAGGGCAAAGCGGAGAGATTCCCACACAGAGGATGGGTGCCGACCAGCACTCACCAGCCTGAGAGGCTTGTCTGCTCACCCTCTGGGGCAGGGGTCAGGGAGCTGAGGCTCGGGCTTTGGAGGTCAGATCCCAGGAGAGGACTGGGGTTGGCTGCGTGAACACAGCCTGAAGGGGGGTAGTGCACACAGCTAGCCAGGAGGGAGTCTGGGAAAATGTCTGGACCTTCCTAAAAGGCAACAGGCCATTGCTTTGGGGTACGTGAGGAGAAGGGATTCAGAACACTGCCTAAACGAGCTCCAGAGATGGGCGTGAGCAGCGGCTATCAGCGCTGACCCCAGAGACGGGCATGAGATGCTAAGGCTACTGCTGCCGCCACCAAGAACCCTGTGTGCAAGCACAGGCCACTATCCACACCTCCCCTCCCAGAAGCCTTTGCAGCCTGCCACTGCCAGGGTCCCATGATCCAGGGACAACTTCCTCAGGAGAACACACGGCACGCCACAGGCTGGTGCAATATTATGCTGGCCTCTGCTGCTGCAGTCTCACCCCACATTCCGTACCCCTCCCTCCCCCAGGCCTGAGTGAGCCAGAGCCCCTTAATCAGCTGCTATTTTAACCTTGTCCTGTTTGAGTGGGAACAGATGCCCTCAGTTGACCTACATGCGGAGATGGGGCCAGATCCAAAGCTGAACCCCAGGAACTGTGCGAACAAAGAAGAGAAAGGGAAATCTCTCCCAGCAGCCTCAGGAGCAGCGGATTAAATCCCCACAATCAACTTGATGTACCTGCATCTGTGGAATACATGAATAGACGGCAAATCATCCCAAATTGAGGAGGTGGACTTTAGGAGCAAATATATATATATATATATATTTTTCCTTCTTCTCTTTTTGTGAGTGTGTATGTGTAGGCTTCTTGTGTGATTTTGTCTGTATGGCTTTGCTTTTACCATTTGTCCTAGAGTTCTGTCTGTCCGTTTTGGGGTTTTTGTTTTGCTTTTGTTTTTTAGTATAGTTTTTAGCACTTGTTATCATTGGTGGATTTATTTTTCGGTTTGGCTGCTGTCTTCTTTCTTGCTGTCTTTTTTCTTTCTCTTTTTTTATTACTTTTTAATTTTTTAATATTTTAATAATTTTTAAAATTTTAATAACTATTTTTTTTACTTTTTTCTTTCTTTTCTTTCTTTCTTTCTTTCTTTGTTTTTTCTCCCTTTTCTTCTGAGCAGTGTGTCTGACAGGGTCTTGGTGCTCTGTCTGGGTGTTATGCCTGTGCCTCTGACCTGGGAGAGCCGAGTTCAGGACATTGGTCCACCAGAGACGTCCCAGCTCCACATAATATCAAACAGCAAAAGCTCTCCCAGAGATTTCGATATCAATGCTAAGACCCAGCTCCACTCAACGACCTTCAAGCTACAGTGCTGGACACTCTATGCCAAGCAACTAGCAAGACAGGAACACAAGCCTACACATTAGCACAGAGGCTGCCTAAAATCATAATAAGGTCGTAGACACACCAGAACACACCACTGGACGCAGTCCGGCCGACCAGAGAGACAATCCAGCCTCATCCACCAGAACACAGGCACGAGACCCCTCCACCAGCAAGACTACACAGCCCAGTGAAGCAACCTTAGCCACTGGGGGCAGACACCAAAAACAACGGGAACTACGATCATGCAACCTGTGAAAAGGAGACCCCAAACCCAGTAAGCTAAGCAAAATGAGAAGACAGAGAAACACACAGCACATGAAAGAGCAAGGTAAAAACCCACTAGACCAAACAAATGAAGAGAAAATAGGCAATCTACCTGAAAAAGAATTCAGAGTAATGATAGTAAAGATGATCCAAAATCTTGGAAATAGAATGGAGAAAATACAAGAAATGTTTAACAAGGAACTAGAGGAACTAAAGAGCAAACAAACAATGATGAACAACACAATAAACGAAATTAAAAATTCTCTAGAAGGAGTCAATAGCCGAATAACTGAGGCAGAAGAATGGATAAGTGGCCTGGAAGATACAATGGTGGAAATAACTACCATAGAGCAGAATAAAGAAAAAAGAATGAAAAGAACTGAGGACAGTCTCAGAGACCTCTGGGACAACATTAAATGCACCAACATTCTAATTATATGGGTCCAGAAGAAGAAGAGAAAAAGAAAGGGACTGAGAAAATATTTGAAGAAATTATAGTTGAAAACTTCCCTATTATGGGAAAAGAAATAGTTAATCCAGGAACTGGAATAGTTAATCCAGATAAGCCCAGGAGACACACAGAGTCCCACGTAAGATAAATCCAAGGAGAAACACGGCAAGACACATATTAATCAAACTATCAAACATTAAATACAAAGAAAAAATATTAAGAGCAGCAAGGGAAAAACAACAAATAACATACAAAGAAATCTCCATAAGGTTAACAGCTGATCTTTCAGCAGAAACTCTGCAAGCCAGAAAGGAGTACCAGAACATATTTAAAGTGATGAAATAGAAAAACCTACAACCAAGATTACTCTACCCAACAAAGATCTCATTCTGATTCGATGGAGAAATTAAAACCTTTACAGACAAGCAAAAGCTAAGAGAATTCAGCACCACCGAAACAGCTTTACAACAAATGCTAAAGGAACTTCTCTAGGCAGGAAACAAAAGAGAAGGAAAAGACCTACAATAACAAACCAAAAACAATTAAGAAAATGGGAATAGGAACATACATATCGATAATTACTTTAAATGTAAATGTATTAAATGCTCCAACCAAAAGACATAGACTGGCTGAATGGATGCAAACAAGACCCATATATATGCTGTCTACAAGAGACTCACTTCAGACATAGGGACACATTCAGACTGAAAGTGAGGGGATGGAAAAATATATTCCATGCAAACGGAAATCAAAAGAAAGCTGGAGTAGCAATTCTCATATCAGACAAAATAGACTTTAAAATAAAGACTATTACAAGAGACAAGGAAGTACACTACATAATAATCAAGAGATCAATCCAAGAAGAAGATATAGTAATTGTAAATATTTCTGCACCCAACACAGGAGCACCTCAATACATAAGGCAAATGCTAACAGCCATAAAAGGGAAAATCGACAGTAACACAAGCATAGCAGGGGATTTTAACACCCCACTTTCACCAACGGACAGATCATTAAAAATGAAAATAAATAAGGAAACATAAGCTTTAAATGATACATTAAACAAGATAGACTTAATTGATATTTATAGGACATTCCATCCAAAAACAACAGAATACACTTCCTGCTCCAGTGCTCATGGAACATTCTTCAGGATAGATCGTATCTTGGGTCACGAATCAAGCCTTGGTAAATTTAAGAAAATTGAAATCGTATCAAGTACCGTTTCTGACCACAATGTTATGAGACTAGGTATCAATTACAGGAAAAAAATCTGTAAAAAATACAAACACATGGAGGCTAAACAACACACTACTCAATAACCAAGAGATCACTGAAGAAATCAAAGAGGAAATCAAAAAACACCTAGAAACAAATTACAATGAAAACACAACGACCCAAAACCTATGGGATGCAGCAAAAGCAGTTATAAGAGGGAAGTTTATAGCAATACAAGCCTACCTTAAGGAACAAGAAACATCTCAAATAAACAACCTACCCTTACACCCAAATTAATTAGAGAAAGAACAACAACAACAACAACAGCAAAAAACCCAAAGTTAGCAGAAGGAAAGAAATCATAAAGATCAGATCAGAAATAAATGAAAAAGAAAGGAAGGAAACAATAGCAAAGATCAATAAAACTAAAAGCTGGTTCTTTGAGAAGATAAACAAAACTGATAAACCATTAGCCAGACTCATCAAGAAAAAAAGGCAGAAGACTCAAATCCATACAATTAGAAATGAAAAAGGAGAAGTAACAACTGACACTGCAGAAATACAAAGGATCATGAGAGATTACTACAAGAAACTATATGCCAATAAAATGGGCAACTGGAAGAAATAGACAAATTCTTACAAAAGCACAACCTTCCCAGACTGAACTAGGAAGAAACAGAAAATATGAACAGACCAATCACAAGCACAGAAATAGAGACTGTGATTAAAAATTTTCCAGCAAATAAAAGCCCAGGACCAGACAGCTTCACAGGCGAATTCTGTCAAACATCTAGAGAAGAGCTAACCCCTCTCCTTCTCAAACTCTTCCAAAATACAGCAGAGGGCAGAACACTCCCAAACTCATTCTGTGTGGCCACCAGCACCCTCATACCAAAACCACACAAAATGTCACAATGAAAGAAAACTACTGGCCAATATCACTGATGAATATAGATGCAAAAATTCTCAACAAAATACTAACAAATAGGATCCAACAGCACAATAAAAGGATCATGCAGCCTGAGCAAGTGGGGTTTATCACAGGAATGCAAGGATTCTTCAATATATGCAGATCAATCAATGTGATACACCATATTAACTAATTGAAGTATAAAACACATATGATCATCTCAATAGATGCAGAAAAAGCTTTTGACAAAATTCAACACCCATTTATGATAAAAACCCTACAGAAAGTATGCATAGAGGAACTTACCTCAACATAATAGAGGCCATATCTGACAAACCCACAGCCAACATCATTCTCAACTGTGAAAAACTGAAACCATTTCCACTAAGATCAGGAACAAGACAATGTTGCCCACTCTCACAACTATTATTCAACATATTTTTGGAATTTTTAGCCATGGCAATCAGAGAAGAAGAAATAAAAGGAATCCAAATTGGAAAAGAAAAAGTAAAGGTATCACTGTTCACAGATGAAAAGATACTATGTATAGAGAATCCTAAAGATGCTACCAGAAAACTACTAGTGCTAATCAATGCATTTGGTAAAGCAGCAGGACATAAAATTAATGCACAGGAATCTCTTGCATTCCTATAAACTAATGATGAAAAATCTGAAAGGGAAATTAAGGAAGCACTCCCATTTACCATTGCAACACAAAGAATAAAATACCTAGGAATAAACCTACCTAGGGAGACAAAAGACCTGTATGCCAAAAACTATGACATTAATGAAAGAAATTAAAGATGATACAAGCATATGGAGAGATTTACCATATTCTTGGGTTGGAAGAATCAACATTGTGAAAATGACTATACCACCGAAAGCAATCTACAGATTCAGTGCAATCCCTATCAAACTACCAATGGCATTTTTCACAGAAGTAGACAAAAAAATTTCACAATTTGCATAGAAACACAAAAGGCCCCGAATAGCCAAAACAATCTTGAGAAAGAAAAATGGAGCTGGAGGAATCAGGCTCCTGGACTTCAGACTATACTACAAAGCTACAGTAATCAAGACAGTATGGTACTGGCATGAAAACAGACATATAGATCACTGGAACAGGATAGAAAGCCCAGAGATAAACCACCACACATATGGTCACCTTATTTTAGATAAAGGAGGCAAGAATATACAATGGAGAAAAGACAACCTCTTCAATAACTGGTGGTGTGAAAACTGGACAGCTACATGTAAAAGAATGAAATTAGAACACTCCCTAACACCACACACAAAAATAAACTCAAAATGAATTATAGACCTAAATGTAAGGCCAGACAGTTTAAAACTCTTAGAGAAAAACATAGGGAGAACACTCCATGATATAAATCACAGCAAGATGCTTTTTGACCCATCTCCTACAGAAATGGAAATAAAAACAAAAATAAACAAATGGGACCTAATGAAACTTCAAAGCTTTTGCACAGCAAAGGAAACCATAAACAAGACAAAAAGATAACCCTCAGAATGGGAGAAAATATTTGCAAATGAAGCAACTGACAACAGATTAATCTCCAAAATTTACAAGCAGCTCATGCAGCTCAATATCGTAAAAACAAACAACCCAATCCAATAATGGACAGAAGACCTAAATAGACATTTCTCCAAAGGAAATATACAGATTTCCAACAAACACATGAAAGGATGCTCAACATCACTAATCATTAGAGAAATGCAAATCAAAAGTACAATGAGATATCATCTCACACCAGTCAGAATGGCCATCATCAAAAAATCTAGAAACAATAAATGCTGGAGAGGGTGTGGAGAAAAGGGAACCCTCTTGCACTGTTGATGTGAATGTAAATTCATACAGCTACTATGGAAAGCAGTATGGAGGTTCCTTAAAAAACTAAAAATAGAACTACCATATGACCCAGCAATCCCACTACTGGGCATATACCCTGAGAAAGCCATAATTCAAAAAGAGTCATGTACCACAATGTTCACTGCTGCTCTATTTACAATAGCCAGGACATGGAAGCAACCTACGTGTCAATCAACAGATGAATGGATAAAGAAGAAGTGGCACATATATACAATGGAATATTACTCAGCCATAAAAAGAAACAAAATTGAGTTATTTGTAGTGAGGTGGAGAGACCTAGAGTTTGTCATACAGAGTGAAGTAAGTCAGAAAGAGAAAAACAAATACCATATGCTAATGCATATACACGGAATCTGAAAAAAAAAAAATGGTTATGAAGAACCTAGGGGCAGGACAGGAATAAAGATGCAGATATAGAGAATGGACTTGAGGACATGGGGAGGGGGAAGGGTAAGCTGGGACGAAGTGAGAGAGTGGCATGGACATATACACACTACCAAATGTAAAATAGATAGCTAGAGGGAAGCAGCCGCATAGCACAGGGAGATCAGCTCGGTGCTTTGTGACCACCTAGAGGGGTGGGATAGGGAGGGTGGGAGGGAGAGGCAAGAGGGAGGGGATATGGGGATATATGTATGTGTATAGCTGATTCATTTTGTTATAAAGCAGAAACTAACACACCATTGTGAAGCAATTATACTCCTATAAAGATGTTAACATTTTTTTTCTATTTTCGAATATGTGACTATATTCCAATTTTTAAAATTATATACACTTAATATAAAGTTTATGACTTCAGATAGAAACTAAATTTGGTAGCCCAGGCAGAGTTGGATACTTTTACATGATTTACATAATTTTATATGCTTAACAGAAAGCTAGTTCTTACAAGAGTTGGTAAATATTATCTGAAGGTAACAATTTTTAGGCAAGGTAAAATCTTGACCCCAAAGCCATACCTAATGTGTACCTGTTCTAACTTTGCTGCTCACAGCTATTGCTTCATTTAAAGTGATGGTATAATTGATGTTTAAATGCTGTTATTATTGGGGAAGAAAACTGGCAAGAAAATAGAAGATTTATATAGCCTATTGTATTGACAAGCAGCTGGTTAGTTATTATTTTCACAAAGAGGAGTAATACAGATAAAAGGTCTATTGGAACTCTACACTCAGCAAAATTCTGTGCATCGTGTTTTTTTTTGTTTTTTTGTTTTTTTTTTTTTGCAGTACGCGGGCCTCTCACTGCTGTGACCTCTCCCGTTGCGGAGCACAGGCTCCAGACGCGCAGGCTCAGCGGCCATGGCTCACGGGCCCAGTCGCTCTGCGGCATGTGGGATCCTCCCGAACCGGGGCTTGAACCCGTGTCCCCTGCATCGGCAGGCGGACTCTCAACCACTGCACCACCAGGGAAGCCCCTGTGCATCGTTTTTAAGCAGCTTATTTCCTGGTGGCTTCAGTTCATCCCAGTTGGTGTCAATTTTTACAATTTTGAAAAGGTAAGCTTTGGGAAAGTCCAATTTCAGGAGACCTCCTAAAATGATAATCTGAATTTTCAATGAGCAAGTGGAAACATAAATATCTAGTTCAATTTCCAGTTCTTACCTTTTTAAGAGTCCGTTTTGAAAACCCAGCTTTGTCTCCACATGGGCAGGTACAAAGGACTGGGGAGATGGTTATCTCTGAAAAGGATATAGAGAGAATTAATTAGCTAATGGGTGAAAAGTGCTCTCTCTAACTGTCACTGATGATGAGCTGGGGTTATAAGAAAAGATATATGTGCGTGTATATATATATATATATCAGTATATCGCTGCCACTGGTATATTGCCTTTCATTTCTTTCTTATGATCTTGAGAACGTATCTCCCTCATGCTTATCCAGTTAATTTTGTCATTACATTGAAGATATGCCTTCATGAGATTTATTTTTTTTAATGACTTAGAAGATTAATTTGGGAGGACAGAGTATATTACTTTTCTTATTGAGTAGGTAGAAATAGAGGTCAGCAATCGAAGTCTCAGCTGGCTTCATTCTGTGCTCTGCGAACCCAAGAGACTGTATTCTGAAACTGAGGGTGTCACAATCTTGCTGGCTTCTCTGGAGAAGCAAGGGGGCAGATATCACCATTATCTCATCTCTAGAGCATCAGCTGAGCCAAAATTATAGCCCAGCTTGAAGCACTGCATTCCCCTCCCTTTGCAGTGTCCCTTCTTTCCTCAGGCACTCAATTACTTAAATTACAGTCTTGGCAGTGACTTTTCAGTTTTAGAAAGCTAATTGAATGTAGTCTTATGAGATGTAAGACCGGTGATGCTCCAGGGAGAGCCTTCTAAATTCCATTGAGATTTTTACAATCAACATGCACAGACACAGGTCAGGTTCAGTAGAGGAGAAGGGATTCAGTGGAAGGTTTGTTGCTGTTCTTGAAATTTCTGCTATGGATCATTACTAAATGAAGTCTGTTAGCCCACTTCAGGAGTCCACTTACTGATTAATGATAATAGTGATGATAATATTGAAGATAAGATAACTGTAAATCGGGCAACATTGGAGCTTATAGCAGTGTTTTAGTTACCCTGTGATACTGTAACAAAACATTGTTACAGCACATTAGACTGGGTGCTTTAAACAATTTATTCATCACCATTCTGGAGGCTGAAGTGCCAGATCAGGGTGCCTGCATGATTGGGTTCTGGTCAGAGCCTTCTACCAGTTGAAGACTGCCTTGTATCCTCACATGGCCCAAAGTGAGAGAGCTAGGCCTCTGACCTCTTCTTATAAGGTCAGTAATCCCATGAGGGTGTGCTCCACCCTCATGACCTAATTACCTCCAAAAGGCCCCATCTTCAAATACCATCACATTAGGGTTAAGGATTCAACATACATATTTCTGGTGGGGGGGGGACATAAATGTTCAGTCCCTTGCTAGCAGGAAAAACAGCAACAATCCTTTCAAAGTCTCAGGTGGTACTTTATAAAGACACATACACGCACAAATACATTCACTTTACAGTGGATGATTTTATGGAAATGAGAACAGGAATTCAATAATGGGATCTTCTAGTTGGCAATTCTAGTGACTGAAATGTCTGTGTCTGTAGCTGTTCTAATGGTACAACCTTGACTAGGACAGACTTAATGTTTTCCTCCACTTGGCTAAACTTTAGGCAGATTTCTTTCTGATACTAGTCCCCTGATGTACCTTTTCTTAGAGCATGTGCTTTAGTGCTTTAGAAAACTTGCAGCTGTAAATTCTTTGCTACTTGACAGGTATGTAAATCTTCGCCCAGCTCCTCCCCAGTTTCACAACCCAGGAAATGTCTTTCTTAAGGACCTGAGAACCAGTTCTTTGAAACTTAAACATCGAGTAAGAAAGTACCTCTGTGTCCCTATCGCCTGTCTGTATGGGAGGTAGGAGCTTGTGGGAGGTAGGAGCTTAACTTGGATGGGCGCCAATTAACAAATTGATGGCATAATTACAGAGAAAACCACTGACAAACTTGGGAATAGCTCAGTGTGCTCAGTGCATCCCTTTGATCAATGTCAGGCCTGTGCTCCAGGCTTTTCCTTCAGCTCATCCTCGTGCTTAAAAACCCTCCTGCCTTTTGTTTCAGTGGAGTTAGTTCCTTTAGGTTCTATCCCCATTGAAATCGCCTGAATGAAATCTTCCTTACCTGCTTACTTTTATCCCCATCCTCAGAGGGATGGTGTCACTTTTCAAGGTCACATGGCTGGTGGGTGAGCAGCAGATGAAGATTCAAATGCACGTTTACAGAATCCAGAAACGTAGGCTTTTAACCACCTTACTGATCTGCTTTCCGCATCCGTTGCCTTCTTTGCTTACTAGGAGATGATGCCCTGAAAAGGAATGGAAAGGAGGAGAGACTTCGGTTGGAGGTAGGAGGGCTGTAGGAAGAAGAGGAATGATTCTGTGAGGCTGGAGGTCACCTTCCTTGATTAACTGGATTAATGCTGACACCGGTTACAGAGAAGGGAATCGGACAGATGGATTTGTTGGGCATGTGTGTTATGCAACTGACATTGTTTTGTATTGAACACTTTGATTTTGTGCATCTAAACAGCATAGCTTTTAAGGTATCCTAAAAGGAAGAAAGTTTGTAACTTTTTAGGGAACTATACCCCTTCAATATAGAGTCTGATTTCAATGCCAATGACATTTTTCAAGAAATTATGTTTTTGACCTATGCTCATCCAAACTCAAATTATTCCGTAATGGTTTCATGTTCTTGCTAAGGTGTCCATATTTCTCCCTAAAGCACTAGATAGTTATGCTCTTTCCTGATTGATGTCTGGCCTTTTATCAACCAGACTAAGTGGGAGACAAGATGGATTGGAGCAGAGTTCATTCTCTAACTAGCTGGGGCTCTGTTAGATATAAAACTTCAGTGCTAAACATTGTTGTTCTGAATTCTGCAAGTTTGTTCATTTTGGAGAAACACATGATTAACACTTACACAGAATGTCTTTGAATGTGCATCAAAAATATTTTACTAATTTAAAAAAAATTCAAACACCTATCTATTCAAAGCTCTGTATATAACATTTTTGAAACAAAACTAAACATGAATAAGCGCACATGGTCTCTGTGATTAAAATCTCCCTGCCCCACATACACACATTGGCATCCTCAGTGGGTCCTGGAACAAATTCCCCACAGATGACGAGGGGCAACTGTGTATGAGTGTGTATACATATATATATATATATATATATATATATATATATATATATACAAGTACATATGCATGTATATACGTAACTGTGTATAAAAGTAATACAAGAAAAATACTTAAGCTTCTCTCTCTACTCAAACCTAATTCTTGCACAACAACTTCAGGTGTTTTTGAGTCTATGAAGCCTAATCATATAGGTCAGCCACTTTCCTTACAAAGGAAAATAACTTGGGAAATGTGCTACTAATTGTTTTCAATAAAATCCTTGTCTCTGGAAGTGAACTTTAGGATCACTGGAGTTGCTTTAATACAGTGTTCTTTTTGCTTAAAAAGACATCTTTGAGGTTTAGTAGCAGATGTGGTTTTTTTATTCAAAACAAAAATGACACAACTCTGGAATGTTCTCTATTTGTCTGGTAAACTAATTATTCAAGAGCACCTTCTGTTTCATTTTTCTCTCTCCTGTCCTCTGTCACATTGTAACTCTCTCCATGTATGACTGTTGATGTTCTGTACATACCTCTTCTGTAGTATTCTGTACGTATGTGCATGCTTACTCTCAACACCCCCACTGGATTGTGACAACTCAAGCATGGGTCTGTGTCTAACTTTCCACACTTAGCTCCTCCCCAAATACATGACAAGCAAGTCAGCTGTCTGATGGGCCAGATGCTAATTGCATCTCTGTCCCTTAGGCCCTGAAAGTGATACTCAAAAATAAAGAGCAACGTCAGTATATACCCTTCCTTCATTTGATCTGTTGGCGGTTATGGTTTTGCAGTTAGTCTTAAGGAGCCTCATTAACAAGATGTAGATTCCAGGTTCCCTTAGACACTATCTTCTGCCCTTCTCCGTGATAACCACACTGACAGTTGAAAACAGTAACTGTAGTGTCCTCTGAGCCTCACGATGATAGATACAGAATTAACCTTTGAACACTGCTAGAAAAATTATGGAGGACACCAGCCCAGGCAGGGAACAGATGAATTTACTCTTGCTTGCTATGAAGGACACGGATGGAGAGAGATAAAAAGTTCATAGAAGCCCAGGGCACTGAGACCCACTGACCTTCCACCCTGAAGTCAGCTGGCCGTTCTTTTAGAAGGGTCAGCCTTCAACAGTATTAATTTTCCTCCTCTTTTAATTATCATGCTGTGCAGACATATCCAGGCTTCCTAGAATACATATAAGTTAGTTCTGCAATAATTTTCAAAGCATTCAATTAATAGTGATAGGACTATAAACCAAAATGAATGTTTAAGTGGTCCCCTGCAGTGCCTTGTCCTCTGTCCTGGGAGCCTGACTAGGGGGAATAAGAGCCACCGCACACACCCTTCCTGACATGCAACTCAGGACATCCTTCCCATACAGTGTTCCAGCTCCAGGTTTCACTATTTCAAGGCTCTCCAATTTTTCTTTAACTCTTTCTTCTGTTGATTTTCCAGTTCCTCCAGCTATAGCTGTACGTCTGTATCCAAATGTTCATCTCTTTTAGTTAATCATTTCCTCTTAACGCTTAGTTCATCCCCAGGCCTGTTACTCTTTTATGTGCTTCTTCACAGGGCTGCCATCTTGAGCACATTGACTTGATCACACAATGATATTGATGTTTGCAACCATCCTTACATCCCTTCTGGTTCCACTTGCCCAGCTCTATTTTCCAGCACAATTATCACCTTCTAATTCACTATGTAATTAAGCTATTGATTGTATTTATATTTCATTGCCTGTGTCCCCTCACTAGACTCTAATGACAGAGAGTTTGGATTATTAATGCATCCCACTTGGAACATAGTAAATATGCAAAAACCGAATGATGAGTGAATACTTTGCCTTTATAGCCATTCCCATTAATGCTGACTACACCTGCACTCCCACTGGGCATCCCCTTCTGTCAGTCAGTGGAGGGATCATTGGTGGTGTTGTCCTTCCATGATACCTGGTCTGGGGCTCACTGTACACTGACTGAGGGTCTTCACCTATGGCTTCTGTCTCTTGGTTTCTTCAGGAATTAATCTAGATTACCTTTGGGTGGCAAAACTATATTTTCTGGATGCTAGTTTTTATTGAACAAGAAATTAATAGATTAGAAGAATATTTATGGCACATTTAGGACT
Organism: Platanista minor; assembly: GCA_004363435.1. Taxonomy (NCBI): domain Eukaryota; kingdom Metazoa; phylum Chordata; class Mammalia; order Artiodactyla; family Platanistidae; genus Platanista; species Platanista minor. Next base: position 89,845 of record RJWK010000042.1, on the reverse strand, counting down.
TGCTTTTAACCTAGCCCTCTCATACGACTTTGTTCCTTTGGAAAATAATATAATTCTTTCTTCCTTGGCAGGGTCAGCTTTCTGAATTTTTGATCTTATTTTGTTAAGAGATTTTCTATATTTGAATCTATTAAATCCCAAAATGGTACTTAACCTGTAAAGATTACAGGTCAATGGAACAAATTTATGTATCACCTACTACATTCCATATACTGTTCTGAATGCTGGGATTACAAGATAAATAGGGCATAAATTATATGTGATATCAGTCAATGGCTGAGCAAGTCTGAAGTATAAGTATACCTCCATATATATATATATGGATTTTGGCATTCTTGGTGGGTCTTGGAACCAATCCCCTGCAGATAACGAGGAGCAACTGTATATGGGTGTGTATATATATATCTATCTATATATATACACACTATGTATAAATATAGTATAATAAAAATACTTAAGCTTCTCTCTCTACTTAAACATTATTCTCGGGCAACAACTTCAGGTTTCTTTGAGTCTATAAAGCATAATCACATAGGTCAGCCTCTTCCTTACAAAGGAAAGTAACTTGGGAAATGTGCTGTTAACCGTTTTTGGTAAAATCTTTGTTTCAGGAAGTGAATTTTAGGGTTACCTTAGTTGCTTTAATACAGTACTCTTTTGCTTAAAATGACATCTTTGAGGTTTAATAACAGAAGTGGCCTTTTATGCAAAACATAAAGACACAGTTCTTTACCATGCCATTAGTAGCATATCATCAGTGGGCTGGGTTCATGTGTGCTTGCGTATGAAATGCTCTATTTCATGAGGGTTGCATTGATTCCTAATGCATAGTTTCTGTGTTGTTGGTGAAGTCTGCCTTAGCTCTTTCCACTCTCAGCCATGCAATTTTGTATAATTATAAACACTGCTTAAACCTCTGTCACTATGACATGAAATCTCAAGCTTGAAGACAAGATGCGTTTATATTGGCATGTTAACATTATTATCGAAAGCAAAAGCAGATTTAATGTTATTCTTCTTATAGACAAGGAAATAACTCCTTCCTCTTTTCATTCTACTTCATACTCTGTACCAGCATTATTCAGTTTCCTTTTGTCTCCCAGGAATTCTTCATAATTCTCTGAGTGTTTAGCCATTTTGAGAGAAATAAACATGGAAAACATGGTGACGTCACCCTCCCCTTTTTGAGGGTTTATTTTCCACACTCTCTGCTCAGTTGATTGCCTCAAAAGCCACATCCTCTTTTTTTCGGCTCCACGTCTCACAGGACATACGGTTCTATGTAGAACTGAACGGGGAGAGATAAGAAGGGCTTCTCACGCTCAAGCCACCCTCTGCTGTCACTGGTCAGTCCTGTGACATGAGGGCCCTGTGGGTCTGGAGAAAAGACAATGCCTGGAGCCTCACCAGCCAGCATGGCTCATTCCCTGTCCAACAGGGGAAGAGCCTCTGTGTGTCATCACCTTTGTTACCTAAGGCTGCTTCCTCAGAGGTAACACAGAGAGACCTGGGCCTTTGGTGCTTAGAATGCAGAATCAGGACATGAGGATTGGTGTCCTAGTCCAGGTACCTTATTTTATTTTACTTTTTAGAATTCAGAATTTCCCAAGATTCTTTGATGATCAAACATTTTTCACAGAGCAGCTCATGGAGCCATTGTTTCAGGAAATACAGTTTGGTAAAGGCTCATCTAGCCTGCAGATGCACTGTTTGGCAGAATTGTATTCAATAAACCATAATGGAAAAGGATATGAAAAAGAACATACATATATATGTACAACTGAGTCACGCTGCTGCACAGAAGAAACCAAAACAACGTTGTAAACTAACCACACCTCAATAAAATTAAAAAAATGTTTAAGGACATCAAGTCAAGCTCTATAATTTTATAATGAAAACCATGAGACTATAAGGGCTACAGTAGCACAAGCCAAACTCTTACCTCTGGGAGACCTGGGCTTTGAATCAGGTCTCCCGTGGCAGTTCCACAGTGGAATGGTTAACCCTCTGGACTCTGAATCAAATCTTTGACTTTAGGTCAGGTACTTTAAAAGGCACACAACCCTCAAAGCAACCATATGTGGTAGATATGATTATCTACATGTGGCATCTATGTTTATATTCACTACAAGTAACCTACTGTATGTACATCACAGGGAACTCTACTCAGTGTTCTGTGGTGACCTAAATGGGAAGGAAATCCAAAAAAGAGGGGATATATGTATACATATATCTGATTCACTTTGCTGTACAGTAGAAGCTAAAACAACATTGTAAAGCAACTATACTCCAATGAAAACTAAAAAAAATATATATTCACAACGTGTAGTAAGAGAGGCCAGAGATTCATAAAAATTGAAAAAAAAAAAAAAAGAAAAAAAAGAAAGAAAACTTGCCCCAGACTGCATGGGTGTTAAATGGAAGACTCAAGATTCTTTCAACCCGATCCCAGGTCACTTGCTCTTTTCTAATTCTCTGTGGCATTCCTGGGCCTCATACTGTCTAGAACACACTGATCTCTTTGGGTATTGCCAGATAGATTGCCCTGCTATTTGATTAGAGTTAACAGTTCTTGAGCAAATATAATCGTTCATGTCATTTAATTAGTTACTGCAGGGGAGACAGAGATAGATAATATTGCTTTGCCCTCAAGGAGCAATTAGAAATGAATGCACAAATAATAAGAATACCAAGATAAGTTGTCACACAGAGAACTGTGAATCATTTATTTGGGGAGGAGCAAGGAAGTCTTCAAGAAAGAAGTAACATTTGATCTGGATCATGAAAATATAGAAAGAATTTTGATAGGAAGAAATGAGGACCTTAGGGCTCCTGGAGGAGGTGAAATTCTGAGCCAAGACAAATGGTTAGGAAATTTTGGATGTAGCTTAGGGATGGTGATTGGTTTATTTTGGCTGGAACATAGGGCAAGCAAGAGACAAGACTTCAGATTGTTACCACACTTTAATACTACCTTAGGAACCTAGTGGTTTATTCTATAGGCAAAGGGGAACTATGGACAGGTTTTAAACCAGGAGACTAATGCATTGAGAAAGATGCTTTTGGAAAATATCAATAACTTGGACCATTCTAGGAGAGCAAATATAAGAAAGTGTTATCACACTTGCCACTGTTTGTGGATAAACAGTCATTTGCTCTCCCTGCACCTCTTCAGAGGGCATAAGTGAAGCTACTGTGTCTTTGAGCAGCATGTCAGGGAGGCAAAAGGGAGAGGAAGTTAGCTGATGGCTTAAGATTGTGCCTGCAGCATACTGACCAGCTCCTGTGCTGTCTCTGTCTTTAGTGACTGCCTAGAAGTTGCAAGGCAGGAGGTAAGAAGTGTATGAAGAGGGAAAAAGGCAAGATGTTGATGGGCAGTAGCCATGAGCAACAGGAGGGACTGGGAGTTCCTGTTGCAATGGGTTCCTGGATCTACAGCAACCACTGCAACCTGGATCAATGACCATGTAAATAGCATCACCCTTGCTAGGGTTGCTCCTGCTGAAAGCAAGTCAAGTGCCCTATTCTGGGGTGACACAGAAAACAAATATGAGACAGCATTGAAATTTATATAGGATGGCCAGAAAAGACATCCCTGAGAGAAGACTTTGAATAAAGGAAGGGACGGAGATATCCAGGCAGATATCTAGAATAAGAGGGTTTCAGGTGGGTAGAAGAGCAGACACAGAGTCCTTGAGATGAGACTGTAGCATCCCAAGTACATCTGAAGAACATCGAGTCCTTCGTAGTGGAGAGAGGAGTGAGAGAGGAAAGAGTAGGAGAATCAGAGACAGAGGTAACGTGGAGTCAGATAGTGTATGAACCTGTAAGTGATAAGAATTTTATTATTTACTCTGAGTGAGATGTGAAGACATTTGAGGTTTTAGAGTAAATGGAGGACCTGGTCTGCTACAGCTTTAATGAGGCTGCTCTTGATACTGTGTTGAAAATAGACTATAGAGAGAAAAGGATGGAAGAAGTGAGATTAAATAGGAAGCAACTATAGTAAACCAGGCTAGAAATTATGGTGGCTTGGACTAAGTGGATAGTGAGGTATGAGAAATGGTCAAACTATGGATGTATGCTGAAGGGAGAACAGACAGGAGATTCGGGCAGAATGGACATCTAGGGTGAAGAAACAAAATCCTGACAAATATAACTACCTGTTTTTGGCTTGTGTGCTGGAAGAATGGAGCTACTATGAACTGATATGGGGAAAGCTGCAGGAGGAGTTGGTTCTGGCAAAATATTAGAAGCTTAGTTTCGAGCATGTTAAATTTGAACAGTCTACTAAATATGCTCTGAAAGACATCAAGCAGATAATTGGAGATGTGGGTTTGGATTTCAAGGAAGAAGTTGGAGCTCCAGATGTAAGATCAGAAGCCATCAGTGTATAGATGATACTTGAAGACATAAGGGTGGATGAGATCAACTGGGGAGTGTGTATAGAAGAGGTCCAACAGATACACCCTGGGGAAATCCTCCTTTTGAAACTGAGGATCAGAAAAAAATAGCAAAGGAGATGGAGAGAGATCTGAGAACAATAAAGCAAATTAGATGTTCTGGATGCCAAGAGAAGAAAGTATTTCAAAATAATGTCATGATCTATTCTGTCAAATTCTGCTGATGGATCATGACAGATAAGGACCCAGAAATGACCAATAGATTTAGCAAAATGGCAATGATGGTGACCTCAAGAAGAAGAGTTTCTAGGAGTGGTGGAGGCAAAAACATGATGTGAATGGTTCAAGAAAGAATGGGAGGAAAGAAACTGATGACAAAAGCAGGGGATGAGTAAGAGAGATAAAAGTGTATGTAGGCAAGTGTTTATGATAAACAAACATGGGACTTAAGCTGCATAAGGAAAGAAGAGAGGAGGAAATCATGGATGAGCAAAAGTAAAAACGTGATGAATCAATAGATTGTAAGTCCTGGTGGGTTTGAAGAATTGCTAGATGTCTTAATCAGCTTGAACCTCCATAAGAAAAAACCACAGTCTAGGTGGCTTAAACAGTAGACATTTCTTTCCCATAGTTCTGTAGCCTGGGAAGTCCGAGATCAAGGTGCCTGAAGATTCTGTTTCTGGTGAGATCTCTCTTCCTGGCTTGCAAACAGCCTTCCTTCTTGATGTGTGCTCACATGGTGGAGAGAGAGAGCTCTGGTCTCTCTTCTTCTTCTAAGGACACTAACCCCATCATGGGGCCCTACTCTCATGACCTCATCTAAACCTAATTACCTTTCAAAGTCCCAACTCCAAATACTGTTACTGAACCAAACTTGGGTCCACTCACAGGTAAGCAGTAAAGCCAATCTACTGCCACTGGGTTGTGGTGAAGGACAGGGCAGCGTTTATTGCAGGCACCAAGCAAGGTGTCCAGGCAGCTAGTGCTTAAAAGACCTGAACTTTCCTGAAAGTTTCAGGGAAAGGTTTTTAAAGACAGTGTGAGGGAGAGGTTTGCAGAGTGTGTGATCAGCTTGTGGACATTCTTCTGATTGGTTGGTGGTGAGGTAACCAGGAGTCAACAGGATCAACCTTCTGGTTCCAACCAGTCTGAGGTCTACGTGCTTGTGGGCAGCATGAAGTTAGCTTCTTCTACCTGGTGAGGGTTTCAGTATCTGCACAACAGCGCCAAGGATATGGCTCAGAATATTATCTATAGCCCTTGAGAAGGAGCTAAATATCCTGACTTTAATTTTAAATGGCTAAACTGTTCTTATTTTGTCTTGCTTGACTGTTTTGTTTCTGAATTTTCTCACTTCTCTGATTAAGTTTATTCTTTGGAACTTGGGGAAGACCTAAGAGGCTAAAGTTTTTCTACAAACAAGAGGCAGGTGGAGGACATGGAGGTTGGCGGGGGGTAGGGGGTCTGTCCCAGGAAGGCCCCATAGGGTCCTGCTCAGTTAAAATACTATGGCATTAGAGGTTAGGGCTTTAATATATGAGATTATATATATATATATATATATATATATATATATATATATATATATATATATATATATATATATATATATATATATATATATATATATATATATATA
>RJWK010000042.1:43069-83703 GCA_004363435.1 Platanista minor | reverse complement strand
GGCTAAAAGTTAAGAGTTAGTGATCAGGGTTTGGGGGATTATTGAACTTGACATAACATTAAGATATGACCATGGGAATAAGTTGGCAAGGTGGGGTTAAAGAGAAGATCTTTGTGAATGGATAAAGAAGATGTGGCACATATATACGATGGACTATTATTCAGCCATAAAAAGAAACGAAGTTGAGTTATTTGTAGTGAGGTGGATGGACCTAGAGTTTGTCATACAGAGTGAAGTAAGTCAGAGGGAGAAAAACAAATACTGTATGCTAACACATATACATGGAATCTAAAAAAAAAAAAAAAATGGTTCTGAGGAACCCAGGGGCAGGACAGGAAAAAGGACACAGATGTAGAGAATGGCCTTGAGGACAAGGGGAGGGGGAAGGGTAAGCTGGGACGAAGTGAGGGAGTGGCATGGACTTATATATACACTACCAAACGTAAAAGAGATAGCTAGTGGGAAGAAGCCACATAGCACAGGGAGATCAGCTCGGTGCTTTGTGACCACCTGGATGGGTGGGATAGGGAGGGTGGGAGGGAGATGCAAGAGGGAGGGGATATGGGGATGTATGTATGTGTACAGCTGATTCATTTTGTTATACAGCAGAAACTAACGCACCATTGTGAAGAAATTATACTCCAATAAAGATGTTAAAAAAAAAAAAAGATCTTTAGAAGAGAGGAATTCAGGGAATTGAGAAGCCAGGTTGTTCGAAGGATGACCAATGTGGGTTTTAACTATAATGGGATAGTGGAAAGAGTGACAATAGCCAGAAAGTAAACTCTTCTGGCAAGAAAGGGAGGTGGAGTCCTGTGGGCAACAGAGAGGCAAAGTATCTGATGAAATGACTCAGTCCTGGGAGTTTCGGTGGACAAGAGAGAAAGTTCTGGAAATGATGAGGAACAAAGGAGACACTCCAGCTCCAGACCCCATAGCACAAGGAGAGTGGGAGGCAAACAGCCACTGCTCAGAGGGCTGGAAGGGAACCAGTGCCTTCAGGGGCAGCCAGGTTTCAGTCAAGTTAAGAATGTGCTGGGGACTTTGGGGGAAGATGCTGAGGTTAAGGGAAAGGACTGGTTATTGGCTTAGAGTTTCAGGGGCACAGTGGATGAAAGGTTTCAGGAGGTGGAGAGTGGGAGATAGAATCAGAAAATGCAGCTATGGAGCCAGGTGTGGACTAACCTTTGGGGGATGAAGAAAGACCTTGGAGTCTTGGATCTTTTGTGGTGACTGAGATGAACAGGAATAAAGCACACAATTAGATTGGCCAGCTGGTCCAAGGTACAGAGTGATGGAGATGTGGTGAGGGCTGAGGGGAGGGAGAGATGCAGAGGCAACTTGACAGAAGCAGAAAGAGCTCTGGTCTCCCACTGGAGTTCTGCACAAACATGCCCTTCATGCTCTTGGATTTAGTTCAATGGTGGTCGGCAGGATTGGCCTTCCTCTAAGTGCAAGCACTTCCCTGACTCCATCATAGTGCTTTCCACACCCTGAGTGCTTAAAAAATGTTGTTGAGTGGTTAAAAGAGCCAGGAGTGAGAATGATATGGGCAACATTCAAAGCAATTCCAGGACTTGATCACAAAGGATGTAGTTCAGTTCCATGGGGATCTTAATACATAGTCTGGTTTTTCACATAGGAAATAGGAAAAGGGTAGTTATAAAATTTATGTTTCAAAGCATAAAAGAAGAAAGCAGAAGTAAATTTTATGCAAAAAGTATAGAGCAGAAGTTCGAGATTTTTATAACTAAGTTATAGTTTGTGAGATACACTATTTTTTCTGGGGGAGTGAATCTTTTTTTGCCAAAACGAGATGAAAAACAACTGTTTAAAAGAGAGAACTTGTATCCCCAACAGAACGAGCTCTGGAAAAAAGGAGAAATATGGAGGAAGGGTAAATTTTGGCATTGCACAGATCTCTATACTTATTAACACCTTATGACAACTCATTAAAATGAATGTCTCTTGGTGTTTGGAATTTTTCCAGTCAAATGAGGAGTTTCTTTTGGCTTCATGTGTCTTCTTAGAAGCTAGTAATTTTCCTACATTTTTTTTTCAGGGTTTTAGCTATCTTTGCGATGAATTTATAACAGTAGAGCATCTGTTAACAGAAAGTTTCTCTTGATGTTCTCCTGAATCAGAGAGCAAATGGTTCTCTGCAGACATTAGCTCTGTCCTTAGTTAGGAATGGTGAATTTTGAAGGGTTTGAGGAAAGTTTGGGGACTAAGTAACCCAGTCTGCCTATTACTTCTTTCCCTAAAACTCCTCGGAAACTTTTTCAAAGTGGTCCAGAGAAGTTAATTAGATCATTATGGTCACAGTCAGTTGTAGCTTACACCAACTTCAGAAATGCACTAAGCCAGGAGGCTTGGTCATTATGTACGTACATGAACTTGAGACCCTTAAAGACATGGTGGTGGTGTGAGCATGTGGTAGTCACTGAGCTGCAGAGGAGAGATAATCTCCTTATATTTGTGTCAGCTGCTCCTGGGGAAGAAAAAGTGGGAAAACTGAGATTGTGACATGCCAAGGGAAATTATAATTTATAGTTGATTTATGACTCATATATTTTATGACATTTCTCTGTTTAAAGAAGAATAGTTGAAAGGTGATTTTAAATATATCAAATAACAATCACCTATATATAAAATACAATTTGTCCTATTCATAAGTTTGCTAAGGGTGGTTTGCTGTAAATTGGATTGACTCTAAAATAAAATGAAACATTTTTGAAAAACAGCTAATTTAAAACACATTTTTGTTTTTGTGTTTTAGTATGAAAAAAGTTTTTTATGTAACTAGATATTTTTTTAAGCTTATTTTTGAAACAAATATGCAAAAATTAAATCAGTGGAGTGTATTTGCTATGAAATAACTCATTGGAATAGTAGTACCTACTTAAACAGTAGTGAATACTGACACCATATGATTTAGAGTGGCTATTATTTTTCTATATCTGACTATTATATTTATTATAGAAACTCATAACTGATTCCCTTTTAGTCATATATTTATGCATGTGTGTACATATATGTATGTATATACTTGTGTGTATATGTATATAGACGTGTGTGTATATATGTATATATGTGTATATGTGTGTGTATACATATATATTCAAATTTTTAAGGATATTTTAAAATCTTTCAATTGCTTTTCTAGTAATAATGTCATCCAAACTAATGCTTATACTGAAACGGATAATGAAAAATTTGACCTAGAAAGCTGAAACCTTTTGGGTTCTAGTCTCAACTTTTCAGAGACCTTGAAGAAGGAAAGCAATATCAGTGTTCCTCAGATTCTCCATTTCTTTTAAAATATGTTGCCATTAATACTATTTTTTTTTCAGAATGGGATTACTATTACCAGCTTTTATGAGGATAATTGAAGAATATGACTAATAAGAAAAAAAAAGGTTTTGGGGGAAAAGGCTGTCATTTTGTGCCCCTAGAAGCCTCTTGTTTCAGAGCTGAGGTTGTACTGGGCACTTTTATGTGATACTTGAAAATTGATCTGGGGGTGCCCTTGCATCACCCTGCTTAGTCTCTTGGAGGCTTTTTTTTTTAATCTTGGAGGTTTTAAACACCTGATTCTTTTGTGTTTATTCCTACAGAAACTGACAGTGTTAGCCGAAACTGCTGATCACTTCACCTCTCCAAATTCTCCCCTTCCAAGTTTTTCTTATAATTTCTTTCCTGTATGAATAGCCCAGTAACTTCTTTGACATTTCCCATGAATCCATGGAAGCGATGCAGAATAAAGTAATGGTATACATGAGGGATTAGGAGACTCTGAGTTATTATGATGCCTTCTGTTTGAACTTGCCAATTACTGGGAGTTTATCAGTGCCTACATTATACCCAGCAGTATCCCAGTGTCCCATGAGATATTAAAGAGTTTTGAGACATGGATTGTTATCCATAAACTTTCCATCTGTCTGGAATAATAAGGTTAGTCAACAAGGTATAATAACATATTAATTGTTAACTGTAGATGCATTTATAAAAAGGGTATGACAGTGCCTGTACTAGACTCACTCATATCCATCATTTAATCCTGTGAGGGAGAGATCACTTTACAGATGTTGAATCTGAACTTTCGAGAGGTTAGGTAACTTTCTTAATGTTGGTCAGGTAGGAAATGGAAAAGAAAGGATAGTACAACCAGTCTGTATGACTATACTTTTCTTTCCACTGGTAAGAAAATTACTGGTAAAATTTCAGGAGCAAAACAATATTTCCTTTTCAAAGGGGAGCAAAATTTGCCACCCCAAAATGTCTCTTGGCCATGCAGACTATTTCAAGCTGAAAACAATCAAGGCCCATAAGACTCAGGAAGAAACTTTGACCTTCTCCTTAACCACCTAAGAGAATTTAAATAGAGGCCCGATTCCCAGACTAGAGCTACCACCAGAGATACATGCAAAGAATAGGGCTGAGTGTGGTGATGGAAACTCAGCAGGGCCTAGAGATCAGAGCCCACTCTGTGTCCCATTGTCTCTGCAGGCCCAGCAAATATTTGTTTACCAAACATTTGCTTTTAACCTCCACAGGAATTGATTTTCTCTCCTTTGAAGTCCCAGACCACTACCCCCAACATCCTCTTTTGTTTTTAGCTGAAGATGGTATATATATATATATATATATATATATATATATATATATTTATTTATTTATACATCTTTATTGCAGTATAATTGCTTTACAATGCTGTGTTAGTTTTGTTGTACAACAAAGTGAATCAGCCATATGCATACATATATCCCCATATCCCCTCCCTCTTGCATCTCCCTCCCACCCTCCCTATCCCACCCCTCTAGGTGGTCACAAAGCACTGAGCTTATCTCCCTGTGCTATGCGGCTGCTTCCCACTAGCTATCTATTTTACATTTGGTAGTGTATGTATGTCCATGCCGCTCTCTCACTTCGTCCCAGCTTCCCCTTCCCCCTCCCCATGTCCTCAAGTCCATGCTCTATGTCTGCGTCTTTACTCCTGCCCTACCAGTAGGTTCATCAGTACCATGTTTATTTTTAGATTCCGTGTACATGCATTAGCATACGGTATTTGTTTTTCTCTTTCTGACTTATTTTGCTCTGTATGACAGACTCTAGGTCCATCCATGGGTTTCAGCCATTTTGACGAGTTACTCAGTTTTCTTGGGTCTCTTCCATGTATACATATTATTAAAATTTTGTTTGATTTTCTCTTGTTAATCTATTTCATGTCAAGTTAATTCTTAGACCAACCAGAAGAACCTAGAAGGGCAGAGGGATATTTCTTCCTCCCTGACACTTTTCTTGGAGATACAAATGAATTCCCAAGGATGCTACTACCAACTCAAGAATCCCACCAGTGGCAAAATGTTTCTGTCCAAGGTAACTTAATTTTCAGAATAATGGAAAAAAAATAATACATTCTTATGAGTCTCCCATAGCAATAACCAGTCCCTCAGTTTTTCAGGTTACTACACCAGAAATTAGTTAGTCTCAATTGAGACTAAACATTCTAAACATTTATATGCTTCGGAATGGAAAGTTGTAGGAGTAGCAGCAGACAGCTATGTACACTTCCACAGACACAGAATTATACCCTCCACTAGTAACCATAATCTTTCCTAGGGAAGTTAAATGAGCTCCCAGAACTGAGAAGCTCTACCAAAGGTGCAGACCTCCCAGTAAAACCTGGATCGAGAGATCAGGAGGATGTAGAGTACTGGGTGGATGGATAGGAGGTTCCTGAAAACAGAGATCACTATGATTATTACTTAAAGGTGATACTGTTACCGAGTCCAAGATCGCTCTGCTCGTCACAGGACAGGCCAATAAATCGGGAGACGAGGTGTAGAGGCAAGGAATACGACTTTATTTGGAAAGCCAGCAGACCGAGAAGACGGCAGACTAATGTTTCCAAAAAAACCCCATCTCATCAGGGTTTGGTTGCCAGTTTCTTTTATAGCACAGAGAAAGGGAAGAGATGAGGAAGTAAAGTAAGAAGGCCATAAGATTTGTAAATATCCTCTGGAATGGCCAGCCTGGGGAGGGGATGTGTTAATTCCTTCTTTCCTGTAGCCGTCCACAGGTGGACAGGGACAGTATGCTTCCCTGAACAAAGGCCCTTTGGCTTAACATTCAGGCAGAGGGTCAGGGTTCCTCGAGGCAGGCCATTATGTACAGACAGTATCCTTTTAGTGAACCAAAGCAGCGGGAAGCAAAGGTTAAAGTAAAAGAAACAGATTCAACACATAGTCAGATTTGGCTCTTTCCTGTTACAATACCATAAGACAAAATTACAGGCAAGGAGTTGATTGATGTGGAACATGAAGGACTTTACCAGACCTCATTGTATAAGGTCTCTGGGGAAAGAATGAACAATTGATCTCTGTCTCCAGGCACATGGCTATGACCCTAGTTATGTGAAAACCCCGGGAAGTTTTCCACATCTGTGAACTAAGAAAAATTATCCTTGGATTGTTGTTACTGTTAATTGTAGTTTATGTGTAAAGCACTTCATGGTTCACAAAAAATGGTACTTTTTAAAGTGTGAGGCACAATAATCAGAAGTATCTTAGGACCTTTACTCTTTGCCAGTGATTTTGCCAATTCTAAACAAGGTATGTTGTAAGGCTCCAGTAATAATTTTACTGTTACCCATGAACCGTCCCTCAAAACTCTCTAGTATCTTTCATAGTATCATGTCATATTTGAGACATAGAACATTTGTCCATGATTAGATCTGCTACCTTTATCTAGAAAATGTCTTCTGTTTTACTAGCACATGTCTTGTGCCTCACGCATCCACTAAAAAAAAAAAGAAAAAAAAAGTATTTTTTTCTTATGAGAAAATATTTCCTACACGTAATTCAAAGTTCATTGAACATTAATTAGATGTTAATAACTGTAGAAATACATCTCTCCTAACTTGACCTTGACACTTTAAGGGTCAAGCTCAAGTAAATGCTAAAGCAGTATCAGGGTTTACATAAATGCCCAAGTAGTGGTCAAGTAAATGCTCCAGGTGCACTAATATGACATCATTGGAGGACAGGAATGCTCAGTACTTCTGCTGCTTTTAGGTACTGCACAGCAATTTTTCTGTACCATATACATTTTCAGCTTTAGAACAGAACTTGATCCGTGTAATGTTTGTTTTTACTTCCCAGTCTTGAATTTGAATAATTGGTACCCCTGAGGCAGTTTATGCCACTCTGATTGTTCCATAATTAGGGTTTGCTATCAGGGGTTGGACAACACATTTTTTTACCATAACATCCTGGTATAGCAACTACACTCCCATAGTAACTAACTGAAACGTAATAATTAACTGCTTAATTATTGTTTGGAAAAACATATCATAATTCTTTATTTGAGAAATGAGCATAGTATTAAAATACTGCAGTTATAAGAAGAATGAATCAGTTACAGAAAATTATGCAGAAGGGCAAACATGTTTAAAATACACTACTATTGCAAATTATATTTTAAGTAATTACTGCTTTATAGAATTTAATTTTCTTCATTTTCCTCCCGATTCTGAAGGTATCAGCTCACCTAGAATTGTCAAATTTTTTGTCAAATCCTTCCGCATGCCAGAATAATATTTCAGTGTGCCAAATCCTTCCACTCATGGAGAAAAAAACATGACAATTTCCTGATTACAAGTTATTCTTAGAAAGGTTTCTCTCTTTTCCTTCAAGTTCCTGTTCACAACTCCTTTTATTCTTGACAAGTCACAGAGCAAAACGAGAGAAATAATTATACCACATAAGGCCATTTTTTTCACTGTATGAATGACCTACTGCTGGCTTTCTTTTTTATTATTTTCTTCTCTTTTTTATTTTTGTTTTCTTTTCTCTAGTCTTTTCTTTTTTGTCAGATAGAAACAATTTACCCCTTACACAGAAGAAATTTAAAAGGTTTTATTTATTATTTTTAATTGAAATATATCTGACATTTAACATTGTGCGAAGCTAAGGTGCACACCATTTTAATTTGATACATTTGTATGTTGTTGTATGTTTGTATTGTAGTGATAATTGGTAAATAAGCTCTAGAGATCTAATACACTAGAACCTTGGTCCATTTGAGCCGAAACTTAAGTCGTTCAAACAGACCCAGATACCTCTGTTCTAAATGGACTGACCTTTCCTTTCTTCCCCCAAATCTAATTTGATTTCATTTGAATAGAGTGTAACAATAATGATCCTCAAATCATACAAAGCTTTTTTCTTCACAAGAAAACCCAAATTATCAATGTAAACAACATTTATCTTAGGTGAAGAATTCAAATGAAGTCCATCCTTGGCTTGGAGAGCATTTTATGGATCAGGCAGAAGATGCATCACCCTGAGAATGAAGAATCTTAGGTCAAAAGGGGAGAGAGAACACTAGGAGGGAATTATTTATTGCTTGAAACGTCTGAGAGCAGACCTACGTAATATGAAACTCTGAAATTTCTTTTAATAAGTAAAAGTCTGAAGAATAAAAGTGTAGCAAATGATTATACATGTTAGTTATGTATTCAAATCAAACAGGATGAGCTAGACAAAGTGGATAGGAAATGTGAAGGGAATTAAGGGAGGAGAAGAAGCAACAGATCATGGCTAGTTCCAGTCTTGAATGGACAAGACTGAATCTGTGATGCAACCATCAGAGGAGACACACTATCAGAAGCTACAACTTATGTCATAACTATAATGGCAACAAATTGTTGAATATTATTGTGATGTCTTTTCTTGTTTTTTTTTTTTTTTCAGTGTAAGTCATTCTTCATACTCTCCAAAGTCATACAGTCTAGTTGCAAAAATATCTAAAATACATAAAATGATTAGAGGGACCCTTAGTGAAGGTATTTAATCCTTCTGACCATCTGCTTTCCTGCCTGCAAAATAGGAATGACAACAGCTAACTGTGCTTTAAGGGGCGATGCCCATACTGGTTTTATATGGCCCTGAATTCTTCTATGTTGTACTTTATTTGACAGTGAGTAGCTGGTGTAAAGAAGATCCTGTAAAATGCAATATTAATCATGAACATCACAGTTAATTCTGTGCTTACACACAATAGGTACTCAGAAATATTCGCCATTTGAAAAAAATAAATTTTACCCAATTTTGATATAAAATAACATCTAATAATGCTTTGATATTTTCAGCTGTGCTCAGTAGTGTTATCTTTGCCCACTAGTATGATCTACTGTGCCCACTAGTATTATTGACTATGCCCACTAGTATTATCTTTATGAATAACAATGAGATAATTTAATCAATGTGCTGACTGAATATAAATCCTCATAGCTTGTAAGTACAACTTTGTACTATTTATTTAATACATGTGTATTTACCTATTGTAATTTCAACTTTTATTTCTTACTAAATGTCACAAGAGCAATCTCAGTTTACCAAGAAAAAGGCCATTTAAATAGGCATACAAAGAATCTGGTTTCCCTAGTAAGTACAAACTTTCCCAATTGCATCATTCCTTTAATTCAGCTTACCCGTTTGCACATTTTTCTTCTTTTATTTTTTAAGTGAAAATGCAACTTTAGAATAATGGGTGCAAAAAACAGATAATAACACAAATCAGAAAACCATTTACACAGGTAGTTGGGATGTTATTACATTTTCTATTCCATGTTCTCAAATAGTTGATTTGACTACTTAGTGGTTAAGTAGCACTAATCTCTAATCAGTTTTAGTAACATTGTAAATGAAAAAAATAAAATCCCCATATTTCTGGAAATTGGTTAATTAGCAAGATAGCATTATTCTTCTGATCAATAATTATTGTTACTGTTTAAAATACATAATTATCTGTGTGTATATACATGTGTGTACAATATTTATATTGCATTCAATATACGGTTAATATTGTTAGCATTTTAAAATGTCCTGTGTTTGGACAATTAGAGACTAGCTAGGTGATGGTAGGATTTTCTGCTAACGTAAAAAATATTTGGGGACTTCCCTGGTGGCACAGTGGTTGAGAGTCCGCCTGCCGATGCAGCGGACACGGGTTCGTGCCCCGGTCCGGGAAGATCCCACGTGCCGCGGAGCGGCTGGGCCCGTGAGCCATGGCCGCTGAGCCTGAGCGTCCGGAGCCTGTGCTCCGCAACGGGAGAGGTCACAGCAGTGAGAGGCCCGCGTACCGCAAAAAAAAAAAAAAAAAAAAAAAAAAAAAAAAAAAAAAAATTTGGAATGCTTCTTTTTATGTAAGTCATCATAACTTATATCTAAAGTTAAAGAAAATAAGTTTGTGCTTGCTGAATACAATGTATACTAAGCCTTAGTGCAGAGATAGGCCCTTCACTTTGGGCAAGACATTTAAATACTGAAGTTGTGGTATACTTCCGGTGACATGTTTAATGAGGCACATAGAAAATGTCAGATCTTAAAGATGGTTTTCAGCAACTGTCATCCTTTGCCCCTCATTGCTACAACTCTCTCTTATTCTTTGCTTATCTAACCCTGTTGCCAGGTCTAGGAGACCCAGATCCACTGGGCTGGGTGAGACAAAGAGCACCACGGTACCAGACCGTCACATGTATTCGTTTGCTGAGTTTACTAAATGAAAGCAAGCTATCCTGAAAAAATCAGCTGATAGACACCCAATAATCAAAAGTTACATTTTGAGCAAGTACATCTGCAAAATCTAAGACTTCAGTAAAAGGTTCTGAAGCAAGAAGCTTGCATCTCACTTAGATGGCTTGGGACCAGGAAAACAGAAGACACCCAACATCAAAACTTTTTCCTTAGTCACAGTATTTTTTAAAAGGGACATGGAGACTAATATCAGAATCTATTGTATATCCTTATTCGTTTATTGTGCTTGAATCTTTGTGGACACGGTGGTCTCAGTTATTCTCTGGTGAGAAGATCTTTCTAGTTATTATTATCTATGGATTGAATGGATACAAGGATAGGCACACAATTAGCTATTACACACCTCAGAATAGACAAATAATTAGGTACCTCCTTGTCTAGAATTAGCAACTAGGTTTTTTTTTGTTTTTCAGGGTATTACAACACAAGGTGTGCTACAAATAAATACTGTGGTTTCTGAGAGATTGAGCTAGAATGTGTGAATTAATGAGCACTGGTAAGTCAAGAATCAGATGTAAATCACATATCAACAGGAAGCTTATTCTTTTCCACTTCTGTGAATTCCATTTGAGCTACACCAATAGCATTCCAAGGACTTTGTGATTGACCTTGGCCAGAGAAATAAACTGAGTTGTTATAGATTAACCTAAAAAGATGAGTATGTCCTTAGTTGATGATTTTACAAAATTTACAGTCATATAAGATGGTCATATCCACCATTCTTACTAAAAGAATTATCTTTCTGGTTAATAAGGCAGTCAAATCTTGAGTTTTCTAAGGTGAATGAGAGAGAATATGTCACAAAAATTCCTGAACCGCATCTAAATGTGATGAGAGTCCCTGGTAGATAAGTCTATTATGTACATAAAACCACCTTCCCACATATGTGTGATTGTTTTAGCTTCCTAATTCTGATTTAAATGCATCTCTGTTCCAAGGTACTGGGGGATCAGGAATTCCCAATGTCAAATTTTGAATACTGTTTTAAGACTCCAAGGTTGGAGCGATAGCTTGGTACAAAAATCCATGAAGACCCAACCTTAAAGTTGAATTTTATACATAATATAGGATTTCCCTTCATTTTCTGGAATATTTTATAGCTCTTAGATGTTGCAGTTTTAATGACATTTGTATTAATTCACTGCTTGTGCCTGGGGATATCTTAAGCCTTGACTAAGTCTCTCTGAAATGTCTATGTCGTTGCCAGGCTGCCATGGTCCCCTCGGACATAGTCTTCATAATACCTCCCTTTTTAGTGAATTCCTGATCATGTTTCAAGTCACAGATCAAATGTCACATGTTCTGTGTGTCTCCTTTGATTTCATCGACTTGGTTATTCAATCATTTGTAGTCGTTTAACATGAACGTTCTAGTGCTCTGTGAAGGGCACTTTATTATAGGGATCTATAGGCACTATACGTCACACTCATTTGTAAGCTCCTTGGAGACAAGGAACAGGCATGTCAGTTCTTTACACTAACAAGTGTTCAGTGTGACGTCAATTCATTTGGTACACGTTATAGGCTGAATTGTGCTTCTCTAAAATTCATATGTTGGAGGAAGCTTGCTCAAGCCTCTTAGATAGCCTCATCCACCAGAGGGCAGGCAGCAGAAGAAAGAAGAACTACAATCCTGCAGCCTGTGGAACGAAAACCAGATTCACAGAAAGATAGACAAGATGTAAAGGCAGAGGGCTATGTACCAGATGGATGAACAAGATAAAACCCCAGAAAAACAACTAAATGAAGTGGAGATAAGCAAACTTCCAGAAAAATAATTCAGAAAAATGATAGTGAAGATGATCCAGGACTTCAGAAAAAGACTGGAGGCAAAGATCAAGAAGATGCAAGAAATGTTTAACAAAAACATAGAAGAATTAAAGAACAAACAGAGATGAACAATACAATAATTGAAATGAAAAATACATTAGAAGGAATCAATAGCAGAATAACTGAGGCAGAAGAACGGATAAGTGACCTGGAAGACAGAATGGTGGAATTCGCTGCTGCAGAACAGAATAAAGAAAAAAGAATGAAAAGAAATGAAGACAGCCTAAGAGACCTCTGGGACAACATTAAATGCAATAACATTCACATTATAGGGGTGCCAGAAGGAGAAGAGAGAGAGAAAGGACCTGAGAAAATATTTCAAAAGATTATAGTTGAAAACTTCCCTAACGTGGGAAAGGAAATAGCCACCCAAGTCCAGGAAGTGCAGAGTCCCATACAGGATAAATGCAAGGAGAAACACGCCGAGACACATAGTAATCAAATTGGCAAAAATTAAAGACACAGAAAAATTGTTGAAAGCAGCAAGGGAAAAATGACAAGTAACATACAAGGGAACTCCCATAAGTTTAACAGCTGATTCCTCAGCAGAAACTCAACAAGCCAGAAGGGAGTGGCATGACATATTTAAAGTGATGAAAGGGAAGAACCTACAACCAAGATTACTCTACCCGGCAAGGATCTCATTCAGATTCGATGGAGAAATCAAAAGCTTTACACACAAGCAAAAGCTAAGAGAATTCAGCACCACCAAACCAGCTCTACAACAAATGCTAAAGGAACTTTTCTAAGTGGGAAACACAAGAGAAGAAAGGACCTACAAAAGCAAACCCAAGGGCTTCCCTGGTGGTGCAGTGGTTGAGAGTCCACCTGCCGATGCAGAGGACATGGGTTCGTGCCCCGGTCCGGGAAGATCCCACATGCCATGGAGCAGCTAGGCCCGTGAGCCATGTCCGCTGAGCCTGCGTGTCCGGAGCCTGTGCTCTGCAACGGGAGAGGCCACAGCAGTGAGAGGCCCGTGTACCACAAAAACAAACAAACAAACAAACAAAAAAAACAAAAAAAACCCCA
The DNA here is from genome assembly GCA_004363435.1 of Platanista minor. Taxonomy (NCBI): domain Eukaryota; kingdom Metazoa; phylum Chordata; class Mammalia; order Artiodactyla; family Platanistidae; genus Platanista; species Platanista minor. The sequence goes on along the minus strand of RJWK010000042.1, from coordinate 70,244 downwards.
CCCAGAACAATTAAGAAAATGGTAATAGGAACATACATATCGATAATTACCTTAAACATGAATGGATTAAATGCTCCAACCAAAAGACACAGGCTTACTGAATGGATAAAAAACAAGACCCATATATATGCTGTCTACAAGAGACCCACTTCAGACCTAGGGACACATACAGACTGAAAGTGAGGGGATGGAAAAAAATATTCCATGCAAATGGAAATCAAAAGAGAGCTGGAGTAGCAATACTCATATCAGATGAAATAGACTTTAAAATAAAGAATGCTACAAGGGACAAAGAAGGACACTACATAATGATCAAAGGATCAATCCAAGAAGAAGATATAACAATTATAAATATATATGCACCCAACATAGGAGCACCTCAATACATAAGGCAACTGCTAACAGCTATAAAATAGGAAATCGACAGTAACACAAAAATAGTGGGGGACTTTAACACCTCACTTACACCAATGGACAGATCAGCCAAAATGAAAATATATAAGGAAACAGAAGCTTTAAATGACACAATAGACCAGATAGATTTAATTGATAATTATAGGACATTGCATCCCAAAACAGCAGATTACACTTCTCAAGTGCACAAGGAACATTCTCCAGGATAGATCACATCTTGGGTCACAAATCAAGCCTCAGTAAATTTAAGAAAATTGAAATCATATCAAACATCTTTTCTGACCACAACGCTATGAGATTAGAAATGAATTAAAGGGAAAAAAACCATAAATAACACAAACACATGGAGGCTAAACAATGTTACTAAATAAGCAAGACATCACTGAAGAAATCAAAGAGGAAATCAAAAAATACCTAGACACAAATGACAATGAAAACACGACCATCCAAAACCTATGGGATGCAACAAAAGAAGTTCTAAGACGGAAGTTTTTAGCTATACAAGCCTACCTCAAGAAACAAGAAGAATCTCAAACAAACAATCTAACCTTACACTAAAGGAACTAGAGAAAGAAGAACAAACAAAACCCAAAGTTAGCAGAAAGAAGGAAATCATAAAGATCAGATCAGAAATAAATGAAATAGAAACAAAGAAAACAATAGCAAAGATCAATAAAACTAAAAGCTGGTTCTTTGAGAAGATAAACAAAATTGATAAACCATTAGCCAAACTCATCAAGAAAAAGACGAAGAAGACTCAAATCAGTAAAATTAGAAATGAAAAAGGAGAAGTTATAACAGACACCACAGAAATACAAAGCATCCTAAGGGACTACTACAAGCAACTCTATGTCGATAAAATGGACAACCTGGAAGAAAAGGACAAATTCTTAGAAAGGTATAACCTTCCAAGACTGAACCAGGAAGAAATAGAAAATATGAACAGACCAATGACAAGTAAAGAAATTGAAACTGTGACTAAAAATCTTCCAACAAACAAAAGTCCAGGACCAGATGGTTTCACAGGTGAATTCTATCAAACATTTAGAGAAGTGCTAACACCCATCCTTCTCAAACACTTCCAAAAAATTTCAGAGGAAGGAAACTCCCAAACTCGTTCTATGAGGCCACCATCACCCTGATACCAAAACCAGAAAAAGATACTACAAAAACAGAAAATTACAGAACAATATCACTGATGAATATAGATGCAAAAATCCTCAACAGAATACTAGCAAATAGAATCCAACAACACATTAAAAGGATCATACACCATGATCAAGTGGGATTTATCCCAGGGATGCAAGGATTCTTCAATATACGCAAATCAATCAACGTGATACACCACATTAACAAATTGAAGAAGAAAAACCATATGATCACCCCAATAGATGCAGAAAAAGCTTTTGACAAAATTCAACACTGATTTATGATAAAAACTCTCCAGAAAGAGGGCATAGAGGGAACCTACCTCAACATAATAAAGGCTATATACAGCAAACCCACAGCAAACATCATTCTGAATTGTGGAAATCTGAAAGCGTTTCCTCTAAGATCAGGAACAAGACAAGGATGTCCACTCTCACCACTATTATTCAGCATAGTTTTGGAAGTCCTAGCCACAGCAATCAGAGAAGAAAAAGAAATAAGAGGAATACAAACTGGAAAAGAAGAAGTAAAACTGTCACTGTCTGTAGATGACATGATACTATACATAGAGAATCCTAAAAATGCCACCAGAAAACTACTAGAGCTAATCAATGAATTTGGTAAAGTAGCAGGATACAAAATTAATGCACAGAAATATCTTGCATTCCTATACACTAAGGATGAAAAATTTGAAAGAGAAATTAAGGAAACACTCCCATTTACCATTGCAACAAAAAGATTAAAACACCTAGGAATAAGCCTACCTAGGGAGAGAAAAGACCTGTATGCAGAAAACAATAAGACACTGATGAAAGAAGTTAAAGATGATACAAACAGATGGAGAGATATACCATGTTCTTGGATTGGAAGAATCAATATTGTGAAAATGCCTATACTACCCAAAGCAATCTACAGATTCAATGCAATCCTTATCAAATTACCAATGGCATTTTTTATAGAACTAGAACAAAAAATCTTAAAATTTGTTTGGAGACACAAAAGACCCCGAATAGCCAAAGCAGTGTTGAGTGAAAAATACGGAGCTGGAGGACTCAGACTCCCTGACTTCAGACTATACTACAAAGCTACAGTAATCAAGACAATATGGTACTGGCACAAAAACAGAAACATAGATCAATGGAACAAGATAGAAAACCCAGAGATAAACCCACACACCTATGGTCAACCAATCTATGACAAAGGAGGAGGTAAGGATACACAATGGAGAATAGACAATCTCTTCAGTAAGTGGTGCTGGGAAAACTGGACAGCTACATGTAAAAGAATGAAATTAGAACACTCCATAACACCATACAAAAAAATAAACTCAAAATGGATTAGAGACCTAAATGAAAGACCAGAAACTATCAAACTCTTAGAGGAATACATAGGCAGAACACTCTATGACATAAATTACAGCAAGATTCTTTTTGACACATCTCCTAGAGAAATGGAAATAAAAACAAAAATAAACAAATGGGACTTAATGAAACTTCAAAGCTTTTGCACAGCAAAGGAAACCATAAACAAGACAAAAAGACAACCCTCAGAATGGGAGAAAATATTTGCAAATGAATCAACAGACAAAGAATTAATCTCCAAAATATATAAACTGCTCATGCAGCTCAATATTAAAGAAACAAACAACCCAATCCAAAAATGGGCAGAAGACCTAATTAGACATTTCTCCAAAGAAGACATACAGATGGCCAAGAAGCACATGAAAAGCTGCTCAACATCACTAATTATCAGAGAAATGCAAATCAAAACTACAATGAGGTAACACCTCCCTCCGGTTAGAATGGGCATCATCAGAAAACCTACAAACAACAAATTCTGGAGAGAGTGTGGAGAAAAGGGTACCCTCTTGCACTGTTGGTGGATATGTAAATTGATACAGCCACTATGGAGACCAGTATGGAGGTTCCTTAAAAAAACTAAAAATAGAATTACCATATGATCCAGGAATCCCACTCCTGGGCATATACCCAGAGAAAACCATAATTCAAAAAGACACATGCACCCCATGTTCACTGTAGCACTATTGACAATAGCCAGGACATGGAAGCAACCTAAATGCCCCTTATCAGATGAATGGATAAAGAAGATGTGGTACATACATACAATGGAATATTACTCAGCCATAAAAAGGAACGAAATTGGGTCATTTGGTGAGACGTGGATGGATCTGGAGACTGTTGTGCAGAGTGGGGTGGGTCAGAGGGAGAACGACAGGTACTGCGTGTTAATGCATATACGGGGAACCTAGAAAAATGGTACAGATGAACTGGTTTGCAGGACAGGGGTTGAGACCCAGATGTAGAGAACAAATGTATGGACACCAAGGGGGGAAAGCGGCGGGCGTTGGGGATGGTGTGCTGAACTGGGTGATTGGGATTGCCATGTATACACTGATGTGTATAAAATTGATGACTAATAAGAATCTGCTGTATAAAAAAAGAATTAAGAGAGATATTAAAAAAAAAAAAAGAGTACAAAGAAGCTGTAAGAAAAGCTTTACCAGTTTGGTTGGTGCACATTTTCCTTTTTATGTTTGCAAAAGACTGATGCATGATAAAAATATATGATCAGTTAAGTCTAAAATAAATAAGTAAATAAACAAATAATAAATAATAAATAAAAATATTAGTCAGATGGAACCCTTCAGTAGCTTGCTCTCTCAGTTAATAAAAGGCCAGTTCTTACCAGCTCATAAACCCCGTGTCACCAGGATTCCCACGACCACTTCTCAGACCTCATCTCTCTTGGCTCCCTCATCCCCGTCTCCAGCTCTCCTGCTGCTCCTGAGCACCCTGCTGGGCATGGCCTTCCATCTGGATCACGCTCTGGACCATGGCCTTAGCATCATGTCTCTCCCTTCCTTTCGTCCTTTGTTCACATCTCACCTTATAAAGACAGCTTCCCTGACCTCCTTTATAAAATAGAAAGACCCCTTGCCTCCATCCACCTCCTCACTTTCTGTCCCCTTGCCTCGCATCACTTCTCTTCATGCCCTTATCCCTGTTACACCACACAACTATTTGTGTGTTTAAGGCTCGCTTCCCCTACATCTCCCCAGAAAATAAGCTCCATAAAAGCAGGGTCTTAGGTTTGTTAACTGCTGTATCCTCTTTGCTGGAAACACTGTAGGCAAATAAATACTTGTGGAATGACTTGGGGTGGGGGTGAACACAACATTTTATGTTGAATTTGACCAGAGATGGAAAATTTACAAGTCAAAATCAAGTTCTTCTAATGCTACTCAGAGAAATGCCAACACATGTCAGATTTCTGTAAGTTATTACATCTAAGTTTTCTTTTTAACTTTAAATGCATTAAAATGAACCCCAGTGCATTAAACTCAACAGGTATCATTCTTTTTTTTTTTTTAACATCTTTATTGGAGTATAATTGCTTTACAATGGTGTGTTTGTTTCTGCCTTATAACAAAGTGAATCAGCTATACATATACATATATCCTCTCCTCCCTCTTGCGTCTCCCTCCCACCCTCCCTATCCCACCCCTCCAGGTGGACACAAAGCACCGAGCTGATCTCTCTGTGCTATGCAGCTGCTTCCCAGTAGCTATCTATTTTACATTTGGTAATGTATATATGTCCATGCCACTCTCTCACTTCATCCCAGCTTACCCTTCCCACTCCCCGTGTCCTCAAGTCCATTCTCTGCATCTGTGTCTTTATTCCTGTCCTGCCCCTAGGTTCTTCAGAACCCTTTTTTTTTCTTTTTTAGATTCCATATATATATATGTGTTGGTGTACGGTATTTGTTTTTCTCTTTCTGACTTGCTTCGTTCTGTATGACAGACTCTAGGTACAGGTATCATTCTTATTCAAAAAATTACTTCCTGATGACACGTAGGAGATCCAAGGAGACTTTTTTACCTTCTGATAATGCCAGGGAGTGGTAAAGTCCGCAGGAAACTTGTATAATTTTTATACCAGTCAGAGTTTCTATCTTTCTAGAATAAAAATGATACAAAATCTAAAAAAAAAAAAAAAATTCATATGTTGAAGCCCTAACCCCTAGTACCTTAGAATGTGACAGATGAAATAAGGTCTTTAAAGAGGTAATTAAGGCTAAATGAGGTTCTTGGTGGTGGGTCCTAATCCAGTGTAATCAGTGTTCTTTTAAGAAGAGGAGATTAGGACACAGATACAGCACAGAAGGTAGACCATGTGAAGATAGGGAAAAGATGGCCATCTACAAGCTAAGAAGAGAGATCTCAAAGTGAAACCAACCTCGCTGACATCTTGATTTTGAACTTTTAGACTAGAGGACTGTGAGGAAATAGATTTCTGTTGTTTAAGCCAGTCAGTCTGTAGTACTCTGTAATGGGAGCCTTAGCAAACTATTATAGTGCACATTTATACCATTTCAGTACTTTTGGAATACCGTTAGTTCTCTCTCAAAAGCATTCTGTAATCATCTCCTCTTATTTCAATGTTTTCAGTTCCCTGTGTGTATAATACATTTCCCCATAAAACCTGTAGGTACCCTTAATCTAGCCCTATATCTCACCTCTCTATACATCATGTCAGCATCTTCCAGATTAAAAATGGCCAGGCTGGCAGGGTCTCCTTTTAAGGATAGGCTGTGTTTCAACACGGCTCCATTTTAATCTCCTGCTTTTCACTACAGAGAATAAAAACCAGTGTATAAGCTGGTTATACAATGGTTAAGTTCAGTTAATTCTTATCACAGCTTTGTGTATCAAATATCAGCTTAGTTAGGAGGAAAATGGTATGTGTGTGTGCGTGTGTGTGTGTGTGTGTGTGTGTATGTATTTGTCTGTTTGTGTTTAAGAGGGTGAGGACCTAACCTAAGAAGTTTCACTGCCAACTGGTTTTAGGGGAAATATTGCTACTAATTGTTTGTTGTTTATTTTGGGATTTTTTTCCCTGCACTTTATTCTAATTTTTAATGCTTTGAAACTGCCTCTTTGAGTTGTTAAAATCGTCCCTGCCCTGAGTGTTTCATTACTATGGATATCTTTTAAAAAATATATTATTCTTAGTCATTAACAAAATTGTAAATGCAACCTTTGTGTCTCATTCTGTGAATGCTTTGCCAGATTTTTCCTTCTGCTTGTCTCAGAGTGCTCAAGGACGCTGCTGTTTTCAAGAGTTGTGTTACAATGCATTTCCAACTGCCTTCCTGCTATTAAATGTACAGTACACAACAAGGAGTACATTCCTCCAATGTGTTCTCCAAAAAGTAGCTTTGAACATGGCACATCAAAAGCAAAATGAGTTTGGCAATTTTAACACAACATCTCTTCAGGGTTATTCCCTCACACCATGAGGGAAAAAAATAGAACCAAATATATACTACGTGGCACATTAAAAAAAAAAAAAATCAAAGAAAGCTGCTGTGTGAAAAAGGAAAAACAGAAAACCCGAGGCAGAAAAAATACATGAATTTATATACTGCCCCAAAGACAAGTTCACATTTTATTTATACTCTGTGGAGTAGCTATACAGGTGGCAACAGAAATATGGAGTGAGTCACAGCACTTTCCTTGTGTTTCCCTGCCCTCAGTGAGAATCAGCTACCATTGGGCAAATGATTTGTTTTGAAGACATCTGAGCAGGCATATATTTTCATTATTCTGCATTTTGCTTCAATGACCCAGCTGTAGATAAAACACCTCATGTGCCCGCTGTGACATTCAGTGTGGCAACTGCATCTGTTAGGAAAACGTTTCTGCTTATTACAAACATGTGGAGAAGATTGAGAATATGCCCACATAAGGCAATTGGTTTTAAAGTAATATTGGATCATGGGGCTTCCCTGGTGGCACAGTGGTTGAGAGTCCGCCTGCTGGGGCAGGGGACATGGGTTTGTGTCCCCATCTGGGAAGATCCCACATGCCGTGGAGTGGCTGGGCCCGTGAGCCATGGCCGCTGAGCCTGTGCTCTGCAATGGGAGAGGCCGCAGCAGTGAGAGACCCACGTACCGCAAAAAAAAAAAAAGTAATATTGGATCATTTGTTTTCAAATAGTGTTCTCTTCAGTTTTCCATAGTCCTCACATACACACACAAAGTGAATGGAGAATGTGTTTTTCAAGCAAAACAAGCCCATGAGGAGGATGGTTTTGAAGTGCAGTTGTCTTGCCAGTGTCCTGGGGGCGCCAGCATCTCCCTTCTAGTGCTTAGAATCGCTCCAGGTCACTCGTGCTAACCTATTCCTGAAACTTCCTGGGACAGCATGACTGAGCTTGCCTTAGTGCCTTGCAAGTCCTCTCCTCCTATCCCTCCCCCCACCTCCTCCTGTTCCCTCCTCCCCAATTACTCTGAAGTTGCTGGAGAAGGTGAAAAGGGAAGGGAGGGAAAAATGACACTAACGTCTCCTTTTTAAAGCCATCCATAGCAGAATAGAAGTAAATTGGTGGAGAGGAAATGATTAGGTCTATCACCTCAATACCTACTTAACATACCTATGGGTCTCTAGTCTCTAGCCTTCCATCAGAATATCCTTTCCCTTTATGCCTTGATCAAGTACCTGGCCAATTGCAATACTCGCCAAGCTCGCTGCTACCTCTTGTCTCTGTTCCTCCAATTTCGCCACACTTTGACAAAAATTGTCTTCCTGAAACAGAGATCTCTTCACATACCTTCCTTGAATAAGGTCTCTGATGCTCTCCGCTGCTGGCAGGAGAACATGAGCTTAGGATTCAGACTTGATCGTGCATACAAACTCTGCTACTTATTGGTTGTGGTTAACCGTAAGAAAACTGTGTTACATCTCTGGACCTTGGTCTTTTCAACTGTAAAATGGGAAAATCATACCTTCCTCATGATTTTTTTAATACTATGAATTAACATTTATATTATTAAAGCATTAAAATAATAGTGCAGAATAGTTGAAAAATAGATGGGGAAATATGTAATCCCACTCTCCTTAAATAAGTTACAAACTATTTTATGTGCTTCCTTTTGGTCTTCTCTACATAGTTGTATATAGGTATAATACAGCCTCATGATTTTTGAGAATTAAAATAATACACATTAGGCACCTAACGTAGTGTAGCCAGGCTTGTGAACACAACCTGTACTATCAAGCTCTTCTCCTAATTACTCCTCACTTTGAACCATGCTCTCTTTATACGCTCTACTTCACACAGCCTTCTTAGAATCATGTTCATTCTTTTTTTTTTTTTTTTTTTTTTTTCGCATGCAGGATCTTAGTTCCCCAACCGGGGATCCAACCTGTGTCCCCTGCAGTGGAAGCACGGAGTCTTAACCACTAGACTACCAGGGAAGTCCCTTATGTTCATTCTTTTTCAATTTTTGTTGTTGTTGTTGTGGTTGTTGTTTGCGGTACGCGGGCCTCTCACTGTTGTGGCCTCTCCTGTTGCAGAGCACAGGCTCTGGACTCACAGGTTCGGTGGTCATGGCTCACGGGCCCAGCCGCTCTGCAGCATGTGGGATCTTCCCGGACCGGGGCACGAACCCATGTCCCCTGCATCAGCAGGCGGACTCTCAAACACTGCGCCACCAGGGAAGCCCTCTCATGTTCATTCTTTAGGAACAAAGTCATAGCCTTCTAAAAGAGTTACTCTTGCTAGTAGGTTCATTTTTCCTATCTTTCTCCTCTTTTCTCAATCCTCCCACCTGTCACAATATCTTCCTCATCTCTACATTCAACTCCTGACCTCCGTCTTACACTCAGAAAATAAGATACTTTGTTAAGAAGAGACATGAGGAACAATAGTTCATTGAGAAAATAGAAGTTTCATTAGAGTAGAACTCCTTTCTCTTTATGCCAAATCTATAAATATGATTTCCCCTATGCACAGATTTTACATTTACCCTTCTATTTTGTGGAAGAATTGCCTTTGAGCCCTTGGAACATAAATTTCTCCACTTGCCCTCTTTGCCTTTCCAAAGACTGACCTCCATTTTGGGCCTCAGCATCAAAGCCTTTTGTGGTTCTTTCCCAATAATATAAAATATGCTCCACCATCTCCCATTAAAAACAAATTCTTTGACCTCATACACTCCTCTAGCCCTGTATCTCTGTCATGTGTCAGAGCAGATCTCCAGAAAGGAGTCATCTATGCTTACCATTCTTCAATCCTCACCTAAGTACTTATCATTTCCTCCTCAATCCACTGTTTTTTTCAGTTTATTTTAATTCTTTGTTAAATGCATATTACACATCCCTGGATACCAAGGTGAAAGGCACTGCCTCTGTTCTCCAAGATCTCTTAGTTTACTGATAAAGCAGATAGGATTGTAGCATAATAAGCAATATTATATAATGTATTAAATGGAAATGCCCTTGAATGACTGAATGCTCATTTTTAAACTTTACCAAATTTCTCACTTTTAAAAATTGAAATATAATTGACATATAACATTGTATAAGTTCAAGGTGAACATATTGATTTGATACATTTATATTGCAATATGATTGCCATTGTAGCATTAGCTAATACCTCTATCGTGTCACACAATTATAATGTCTTCTGGTGGTGGGAACTATTAAATCAAGTTTTAATTTGACTTTGGCTTCCAGTGAAACCATTCTTGTTCAGGTAATCAGAAAACTCCATGTTACTAAATCCAAACATGTTACTAAATCTATATCTTTGCATTACCTGACTTCTCAGAAGCTTGTGACACAGGTTTTTGAAATATTCTCTTCTCCATTTCCGTGACAACATGCTATTTTGCACATCCATCTACCTAATTTGTGGTCTCTTCTCTTGCTCCTTTGTCTTTCCTTCCTCCTATTCTATCGTAGCTGGTCATGTCAATCTCCTTGCCAAAGCGTTCCTTTCTCTATTCTTTTCTGTATATAGTGTCCTCAGCTATTTCTCTATCTTTACATAATATATTGCTTATGATTTCCCAGTAGATACATATCTTCTGCCCAAATCTAGCCCCTGATCTATCTGATGCTTCCCACTGTCCATCTAATAATCTTCCGTTAAAAGCACAATGAGGATCCCCAACTTAATATTTTCAGAATAGAGCTCTTAATTCCCACTATCCCCTCAAAAATCCATGTTCTTTCCCTCACTCAAATCGAAGTCGTCATCATTTATGATATTTTATCAAGGCAGAAAACTAAGCACCATTTTTTTTTGGTTTTTTTTTTTGCGGTACGCGGGCCTCTCACTGCTGTGGCCTCTCCCGCCGCGGAGCACAGGCTCCGGACGCGCAGGCTCAGCGGCCACGGCTCACGGGCCCAGCCGCTCCGCGGCACGTGGGATCTTCCCGGACCGGGGCACGAACCCGCGTCCCCTGCATCGGCAGGCGGACTCTCAACCACTGCGCCACCAGGGAAGCCCCTCTGCCTTCACAATTGGTACGGACTTTGATCCCATCTTTCCACCACCCGCACAGCCACGCTAGTCCTTGTCTCCATAGTCTTTTCTCCTTCTATAACTGATCTGCCTGCTGCTCTTCCTGTCCTTGGATTCCCAACACAGCAGCCAATATCTTTTCCCATTACTTCCTCCCACCTTTTGTACTTATTATTATTTTGTGATAAAAACACTTAACATAAAATCTTCTCTCTTAGCAAAATTTTAAATAAAATTTAAACTATACAGTAGTGTTAAGTATTGTATACACTATACAGTATTGTTAACTATAGACCCTATGCTGTATACTAGATCTCTAGGGCTTACTGATCTTGAGTAACTGAAACTTTGCACACGTTGGCCAATACTTGTAATATTTTAAGATGTAATATTTAAAAAATATAAATTACATTGCCGACTGTGATCCTCCCTTGCTTGAAAACACTCAGTGATTCCCTTTTGTCTTCAGAATAAATCCTGCTTTCTTTCCAAGGATTAAAAGTCCCAACATGATCCACCTCTTGCTTCTTTCTCTAACTTTGTTTTATTCCATGCTTTCTTCCTTCCTGACTTCCTCCAGATAGGGATTTCCTGGCCTCCTTTTCATTCCTTATACTTGCAGCCTGATTCTTCTCCTAGAGACTTGGCTTTTGTTGTGTGTTCCAAGAGGCATGTACTTCTCTGAGAATATTCCCTGGGTTGCTCATTCTTCTGCACATCTTGTAACCAGAGACACTGCCTGTCTTCTTAAGGATGTTTATATAGCCTCAGAAGACACAGGTACCTCTGTCTCCACAACAGAGCAGATTTGTTTACTGTCCGGTATATATTTCTCTTTGGCCAACGTTGGGAAAGTTTGCTTTCACTTCTTTCTAAAGAATTTGGGTTCTGTGACACCTGCTTACTGTATGTACAGTATCCTCCTGTGCCCTTCTGCATAGCCTCCATGGGATCTGAGGGAAGAGAATTGTATGTGAGCATGAAGCTCATGTTGCTTGCAGTGCAGGGCCATGACTAATAAAACCCTTTGTCTATGAACCAGGAGTGTCGGTTCTTCCATCAGCATCGAGGAAACTGGTTACCTTGCAACCTGTTAGCTGGCAAGAAGGGTAAATCTCAGACTCTACGCAGTTCTTAATAGGCTCTGCCAAACAATTTCAAAAAATTACAGAAACATCATTTGCTTTACCAAAATATTCACTTCAGGGTTCTTTCCAGGAACATATTTAGGTTAGTTACAATATTATGTAATTTGCAATAGCACCCCAATATTCTCCTTCCTCCTTCCAAACCTCATATGCACTCTTTCCAGGAATGCATATCAACCTGTGTATTCATATGTTTAGGAATATATGTCATGGAAGGTAGTAACCTATTTCACAAAAATTGCTGCAGTCTACAAAAAACTGTCAACAGAGTGAAAGATTTTTCTATCGGTTTTGCACAGGTATGTGCAGAAAGCTCTGTACCACATCTTATTATATTTAATATGATGCAAAAATAATGCAGTCTATATTTAATGGTGTCTAAGTAGCCCACTTTCATATATACATGAAAATATACATTTATATATTTCTGCCTTCAAAATTAATTGTTTTGAAAGCATAATTAGCTGTTATGTATATTTTTAAAGTGTGATTTTAAAATTATAAGTTGTTGTATGATACTTTTGTCTTTCATAGGCAAATAAATTTTGGCTTTCATTTCAGGGATCCAAAGAAAACTTTTCAATATAGCCATAGCTAATTAGGAAGCCTGGAACAACTGAACCTCAATAAATAGATCTCTTATTACTGACTATTCCTTCAGAATGGATTGTACACAAATATCTTAACGTACACCTCCAATTTTTTTCAGACTAATGATAAAAGTTGAATTCAGAATTTATAGATGAACAAGTTTTTCTCATTCTCCCAGGTCTAGTTCAAAAGTTACCTCCTCCCGGGCTTCCCTGGTGGCGCAGTGGTTGAGAGTCTGCCTGCCGATGCAGGGGACACGGGTTCGTGCCCCGGTCCGGGAGGATCCCGCATGTCGCGGAGCGGCTGGGCCCGTGAGCTATGGCTGCTGAGCCTGTGCGTCCGGAGCCTGTGCTCCACAACGGGAGAGGCCACAGCAGTGAGAGGCCCGCGCACCGCAAAAAACAAAACAAAACAAAACAAACAAAAAACACATACCTCCTCCCTCAAACTCCTAATTCTCCTATAAGAATAAATTATTGCTCATTCACTCCTCTAGTATCCTAGGTTTGTCCTTATTTAATAAAGTATACAAACAAATATAAGCAAGATAAAGTGGATTAAGAATGACAGAAGTTTCTTTTTTTTTTTTTCCCACTGATAGTGTGGTGGCTTCATAATCACCAGAGACTCAGGCTGTTTACTATTTACTGTTCTCAGCATGTGGCTTCCTTCCTCACGGTTACGTCATGGTACATGACGGTTTCTGGAACTCTGCTCATTATGTCCCCATTCTAGGGATTCAGCTGGAGGGAAGGAGTCAGCTTCTTTTAAAAAGACTTTCTTGGAATCTCACAGAACACTTGGTTACACTCCATCCCCCAGAGATTAGTCACATGGTGTCTTAGCTTAGCTGCTATAACAATAATACCGTAACCTGAGGTGGTTAAACAGCAGACATTTATTTCTTACAGTCTGAACACTGCAAAGTTCAGGAGCTGGCAGACTCAGTGTCTGGTGAGAACTTTCTTCCTGGTTCATGGACCATCATCTTCTCACTGTGTCCTCACAGGGTATAAGGGGTGAGGGAGCTCTTGGGATCTCTTTTGTAAGGGGACTAATGAGGGCTTGACTCTCATGATCTAATCATTTCCCAAGGGCCTCACTTCCTGATACCATCATATTGGGGGTTAAATTCAAAGTTTGAATTTTAGGGCAGACACAAATATTCAGTCCATAATACGTGGCTACTGCAGTAATAAAAGAGGCTAGGGAACAATTACTCTGGGGGGTTATGTATCCAGCTAAAAATTGGTTCTGTCACTCAAGGAGGGAAAAATGGTAGCTGAGTAAAGAATTATCACTCTCAACCACATACTTCTACTTAATTCTTATGTTATTTTGTCTGATCAAAATTAGTTTTCACATAAATGCTACCATCACTAGAAAACTATAAGTTCCTTGGAGGATGGAATTATGCATTATTTATCCTACTTCCTAACACCTAGCAGCATCTTGTCATGTAATTTATTCTTAATCAATATATGCTAGCTTTAATAGTATTTGTTGAATAACACAGGCTACTATATACCAGTTTTAGAAAAATAACTTTAAATTCCTTTTAGTAAACTATATAATTCCCATGATAAAAGCCTGTGAGGATACTTTTTAGGTTCACAACTTTATTTAAAATGTAACTCAGTCAACCTCAGACAAATCATTTACTAGACAGTTGAAATGAATTTTGAATGTAAGCACAGAATTTATATCCACCAATTCCTTAATTAATTGGCTGCCTCAGTCATAAAATATTTACCAAGCATTCTTCTTTGCAAGGCATTTGGCGTACAAAGATGAATAAGACATAATCCCTGCTTTCAAAGAACTCAGAATCTAGTGGACATCTGTTTTGTGTATGAAAGTCATTGCCTGTTATACACTTTACATATGGCACAAGTTTTTAATATCTTTACATTCTGATCTGAGTAATTTTCTTTTGTAATATTTTCCTTTGATTGACCCCATAGACTAACAGCAGCAGAAGACGTAGCTTACCCCTCTATCCTTTCTCTTGTAATTTTCTCTAGGAAAAGAGACAAATATGAATCTTGGAGGAGATATTCCTTAATTCCTTGGAGGAGATATTCCTTGATAAAATATCCCTTGATAAGATGTTTATGAGGCAAATAGCAATTAATAGTGCCAGGGTGGACTGTGGTTGGCTTCATGGTACACTGCCTAGATCCCCCCTCAGAACCAAGACATTCACTTCTCCAGTTTCTGAGACTGATGCCTGCCAAAGATTCAAATCTGAGTCCCTCTTGAGGACTTGCTCTCAGGCGAAGGAGCTGCCTCTTTTAAGGTTATGCCCCACCCCCAGGGGAAGCTTATGTCTAGTGACTGTGAGAAGATAAAAATTCTGTCTCCTTTTGTCAATGGGAAACAACTCTAAGGACCCTCCTAGTTCCATAGCTCTCCCTAAGATCAGTTGAGTCCTTTGTTATGACTTAATCTCAAAGGATGACTACTATCCTTTAAAAGCATGAAAAAGCCATACTGCTAGGCATGGGGGAATGAATTAGCAGTTCTTGTATACTTCCTCTGTAAATAAGAAGTTTCAGTCTTCTGTTACTAGATTCACATTCTAGTGCTTTTTTAAAACTATATTTACAATACAGTGGGCCTGGGATGATTTTGGGGTTTAGTGACAAGAGTAGGAGGGTAGAATGTGAAGAGCTATAAGGACATTTTCTTGCGTGAAAGAAGGTGTGTGGTGTGTGTATTTACTGCGCTGTGTTGTAATTAGTATATATAGAGAGTATAAGGCTGTAATTACAGTGTTGGTTCCTAGTAAGATAATGGTAAAATTTGATCATGAGAAGGACGATATAACTACGAACAGTTCTCTGATCAGATTAATAGTTGTGGGTAAGGCTAAGTTTGTTAGGCTTGCTAACAGTCACCAAGTGGCTATTAGTGGGAGGAAGGTTTGTAGGCCTCGGGCTAAGATTATTGTTGGGCTATGGACTCGCTTATAATTTGAGTTTGCTAGGCAGAATAATATAGATGATGTGAGGCCGTGGGCGATTATTAAAGTGGTGACTCCTATGTAACTTCCAGGAGTCTGGATGAGAATAGCTGCAATGACAAATGCTATATGGCTGATGGAAGAATATGTGATAAGTGATTTTAGGTCTGTTTGTTGCAGACAGATTGAACTGGTTATGATTATTCTCATAAGGAAAGCATAAGAAAAGGGTACGCTATGAATTCTGTATTGCTGTAATTCGTAGCATGCCGTAACCCCCGAGTTTTAGTAATATGGTTGCAAGGACTAGCCTGCAATGGGGGCTTCTATGTGTGCTTTGGGTAGTCAAAGGTGGAGGCCATAGAGGGGTATTTTCACCATAAAAGCTATTATGCAGGCTAGTCATATGAAGACGTTGGATCAGGAGTTGGGTAATGTTTGGGTTCAGTACTGGAGTACTAAGAAATTTAGAGACCCCCGTAGTGTTTTGGATATATATTAATGCTACTAGAAGTGGGAGTGATCCGACTAGTGCACAGAATAGAAAATAGAGCCCTGCATTGAGCCGTTCTCTTTGGTTACCTCATCGAGTGATGGTGATGAGTGTAGGAACTACTGCAGCCTCAAATATAATGTAAAATAAAATTAGTTCTTTGGTGATAAATGTTATGATTAAAAATATTTGTAATATGATTAGTACAGTGGTGTATAGCTTTTTAGGGTTAGTGATTCTTTGAGCAGGTGAGATTGGCTGACTACTAATATTAGTGGTAGGAATCATATTGTTAAGATCAATAGTGGTACAGATAAGGAGTCGGAAAAGAACATTAATGAGAAATTAAGGCTCTTATCATTAAACTGATTAAGCAGAAGCAGGCTTCTGAGGCTAACTAGAAGCTATGGGTTGTAGCATTAATTCAAATTATATTATTATTATTTTTTGTGGTACGCGGGCCTCTCACTGCTGTGGTCTCTCCTGTTGCGGAGCACAGGCTCTGGATGCGCAGGCTCAGTGGCCATGGCTCATGGGCCCAGCTGCTCTGCGGCATGTGGGATCTTCCCGGACAGGGACACGAACCCGTGTCCCCTGCATCGGCAGGCGGACTCTCAAACACTGCGCCACCAGGGAAGCTCAAATTATATTATTTTTTGATAATCAAGTCAGGGGTATTAGTATAATCGTAGGAACAATAAATTTTAACATTGGAGGAGGTTAAGGTTTTGCACGTAGTCGGTGCCATATATATTTGATACTATTACTAACAAGGATAATCCGGGTGTGGCTTCACAGGCTGAGGACACTAACAGGATGATTGGTATTATGCTGGATAAGGTGAAGTGTGAGTTTAGGATCATTAGAGTTGCCATGACGAATAGTGATAACATCATGCCTCTTAGATGTAATAGTGAGGCTATTAAGTGGGATTGATGTATTAGTAGTCCTACAAGGGATACTGTGAAAGCTATAATAATATTTATATATACTAGAGGCACTAGGTAATTAGGAGTTTAGTCATAATCTAATGAGTCGAATTCATTTGTTTTATTTTAAACTAAATACCATATGCAGTTCATTCTAGTCCTTTTTGAGTTCATTCATAGGCTAGACTAATTGCCAATAATGAGATCAGGAGCAGAGCTATGGTGAGTATTGTTTTCAGATTATTTGTTTGAGTTGCTCAGGGGAGGGGAAGTAGGAGGGCGATTTCTAGGTCGAAGAGAAGAAATATGATTGCTACTAGGAAAAATTTTATAGAAACATGCAGGCAGGCAGATCCTATGGGGTCAAACCCACATTCATAGGGACTTGCTTTTTCTGTGTAAATATTCAGCTGGGGGAGTCAGAAGGAGATGAGAACGAGCAATGAGGCCAGTGCTGTGTTTGTCAGTAGGGTCAGTATTAAGTTTATTATTCTTTTTCGGGCTATACGGAAACTAACTGATTAGAAGTCAGTTGTGCTAATTAATACTAAAAGAATTATGAGCCTCATCAATAGATAGATATGTAAAGGAATAGTCATACAACATCTACAAAATGCCAGTATCAAACAGAGGCTTCAAAGCCGAAGTGGTGGTTAGATGTGAAGTGCTATTTTAATTGGCGTCGGAAACAGATAATAAGGAAGGTGGACCCAATGATTACGTGCAGTCAGTGTAATCCTGTGGCCATGAAGAAAGTTGATCCGTATACTCCGTCTGAAATTATAAATGGAGCTTCATAGTACTCTGAGGCTTGTAGGAGTGTAAAATATACACCTATGGCGATTGTAATAAAGAGGGCTTGGAGTACATGCTTGCGATTTCCTTCCATAAGGCTGTGGTGGACTCAAGTAATACACATGCCAGAGGCTAGTAGCGCGGAAGTGTTGAGGAGGGGTACTTCTAGAGGGTTTCGAAGGCGAATCCCTGTTGGCGCCCAGCACCCGCCTAATTCAGGCGCAGGGGTGAGGCTTGAGTGATAGAAGGCTCAAAAGAAGCCAGTAAAAAAGAGGACTTCTGAGATAATAAAGAAGACTATCCCATATCGAAGCCCTTTTTCGACGATTGGTGTGTGATGGCCTTGGAAAGTACTCTCTCGAATGACATCTCGCCATCACTGATATATTGTTAGAGTATTAGTTAGTAGGCCTAATATTAATAATATTATCAAGTTGAAGTGGAATCACATGATTAGGCCCGATGTCATTAAGACAGCTGAAACGGCTCCTGTAAGAGGTCAAGGACTGGGGTTTACTATGTGGTATGCATGGGTCTGGTGGGTCATTATGTATGGTCATGTAGGTAGAGGCTTACTGGGAGGGTAAACACATAAGCTTGAATTATAGCAATGGCAAATTCGAGGATAGTAAGTAGGATAAGAATGATGAATATAATAAAAGCTGTAGCAGTGCTGATACTTATTAATGCTGGAGTTGCCCCTCCGATTAGATGAATCAACAAGTTTACTGCTGTAATATTGGCTGTTAATCACATGCTAGTGATACTGGTTGGATAAATAGGCTGATAGTCTTGACAATTACTAGTATAGGGATGAGGGAGTGGGTGTTCCTTGTTGTAGGAAGTGAGCTAAAGATGCTTTTGCTTTGTTACGAAAACCTGTAATCACAGAGCCAGCTCAGAGCGGAACTGCTATTCCTACATTTATTGAGAGCTGCATGGTAGGTGTAAATGAGTGGAGTAGTAACCCTAGAAAGTTGGTTGACCCAATAAATAGAATGAGTGACATTAGTATTAATGATCAAGCCTTCCCCTTGTGATTGTGGATGCTTATTATTTGTTTTGATGTGAGTTGGACTAGTCATTGTCGAAGAGAAATTATGCGATTATTAATTAGTCGATTTGATGTTGGAAGTAAAATACTTGGAAACATAATAATTAAAATAACTACAGGGAGACCTATTATTGTCAGGGTTATGAAAGAGGCAAATAGATTTTCGTTCATTTTGTTTCTCAAGGGGTGGACTGTTTTTGCACTTTGGTGTGTGCTGACTCTGGGTTGGAGTAATAAGTGTACTTTGAGACTTTTACTTGAAATATAATAAACAGTGCTAGAAACATAGATAAAATGGTAATGAATCATGTTGATGTATCTAATTGTGGCATACCATTAAGGTGAGTCTTAGCTCTAGGTCTTTAACTTAAGAGGTTAACTCTGCCTAGTTTCTTAACAAGCTTCTAATATTGATGCAGATCATTTTTCAAAGTATTTTAGGGGTACTAGTTTGAGGACAATAAGCATGAAACTATGGTTTGACCCACAGATCTCTGAACACTGTCCGTAATACAAACCTGGTGGTATTGATATTAGGGTTGTTTGATTTAGGCGTTCTGGGATTGCGTCTTTTAGGCCTATGGAAGGTACAGCTCATGAGTGCAATACATCTTTGGAGGAGATTAGTATCCAGATTATTTCTATGGGTAGCACTACTCGGTTGTGTACGTCTAGCAGTCATAACTCCCCTGGGTTTAAGTCTGATGTTGGGATTATATAGGAGTCAAAACTTAAATCTTCATAGTCAGTGTACTCATAACTTCAATATCACTGGTGACCTATAGTTTTTACAGTAAGAGATGGGTTGTTAATTTCATCTATCATGTAGAGGATTCTCAGTTATGGCAGGGCAATTAAAATCAAAATAATGGCCCATAAGATCATTCAAATGGTTTCTACTTCTTGTGCTTCTATTGTGCTGGTATATGTTAGCTTGGTTGTTTACATTAGTTAAATGATATAAAGAACCAGAGAACTAATTAAGAAGACAATTACTAGTGTGTGGTTGTGAAAGTGTAGTAATTATTCCATGATGAGTGATGTTGCGTCTTGAAATCCTAGTTGGAAAGGATATGCCATAGATATATACAGGATTTCCACCTGTGACTTAACTTTGACAAAGTTACATAAATTTTTACTAATACTTCGTTTATGGAGAAAGCCATAGTAGTTATGGTGTTGGACTGAAACTGATAAGAGGGTTCAATTCCTTCCTTTCTTGATTATTTTAGATTGGCGTAAGTTGGTTCCTCAAATGTATAATATGGTGGAGGACATCCATTTAACCATTCTAAGTTTGTAGTAGTAAGTTTTACTGCTAGGACTTCTCGTTTGGATGAGAATGCCTCTCAGATAATGAAAATTATCAATATGACAACTGTTAGTGAGATGAATGAGCCTATTGATGAAATAGGATTTCATGTTGTGTAGGCATCTGTGTAGTCAGAGTATCGCTGAGGCATGCTGGATAGACTTAAGAAATGTTGTAGGAGGAAGGTTATGTTGACGCCTACAAATATGATTACGAAGTGAATTTTTGCTCATGTTGAGTAGTGTATATCCTGAGAATAGTGGGAATAAGTGTACAAACATTCCTATGATAGCAAAGACAGCTCCCATTGAGAGGACTTGGTGAAAATGTGCAACTATGTAGTAGGTATGATGAAGGACAATATCTAATGATGAATTAGCTAGGTCAATACCTGTTAGCCTGCCGACCGTGAAAAAGAAGATGAAACCTAGGGCCCACATCATGGCTGGGGACCATTTAATATTACCCCCGTGGAGTGCTGCTATTCAACTAAACACTTTTACCCTTGTTGGGTTAGCAATAATTATAGTGGCTGATGTAAAATATGCTCGTGTGTCAACGTCTACACCTACTGTGAACAGATGGTGGGCTCATACAAAGAACCCTAAGAATCCGATTGATATTATAGCTCACACCGTGCCCATATATCCGAAAGGCTCTTTTTTTTCCTGAGTAATAGGTTACAATGTGTGAAAATATCCCAAAACTGGGCAGGATTAAAATATATACTTCAGGGTGTACAAAGAATCAGAACAGGTGCTGATACAAGGTTGGATCCCCTCCCCTTGCAGGGTCAAAAAAGGTTGTGTTTAAATTTCAGTTAGTAATACAGTGACTCTGGCTGCTAGTATAGGGAAGGATAAAAGAAGTAATACTGCTGTGATTAATACTGATCATACAAATAGTGGTGTTTGATACTGGGATATAGCAGGTGGCTTTATATTGATAATAGTGGTAATAAAATTAATAGCCCCTAGAACTGAGGACACGCCAGCTAAATGTAGGGAAAAAATAGTAAGGTCAGCTGAAGCCCCTGCATGTGCTAAATTTCTGGCCAAGTGAGGATACACAGTTCAGCCTGTACTTGCACTAGCTTCAACTATTGACGATGCCAGCAATAATAAGAAAGAAGGAGGGAGTAGTCAAAAACTCATGTTATTTATACAGGGGAAAGCCGTATCAGATGCTCTGATCATTAGAGGCACCAGCCAATTTCTGAAGCCACAAATTATGATGGGCATGACTATAAAGAAAAATATTACAAACGCATGGGCTGTTACTACCACGTTGTAGATTTAGTCGTCTCTGAGCAGTGTTCTGGGCTGGTCTAGTTCAGCATAAATTAGTAGACTCAGGCCGGTTACCTACTATTCTGGCTCAGGCACCAAATAGCAAGTATAAAGTATAGATGTCTTTGTGGTTGGTTGAGAATAATCAGCGGTTTATGAACATAGGTAAAATGGCCTAGTAGGCATTAGACTGTAAATCTAAGACAGAGGTTAAGTCCTCTTTTTACCAAGCCCTGTGGTGAATTGTCCATATTGAATTGCAAATTCAAAGAAGCAGCTTCAGTTGTGCCCGGGGCGGCGGGAGAAGCAGATTGAAGCCAGTTGACCGGGGTATTTAGCTGTTAGCTAATCGTGGGAGATGTATCCCTCCAATCTAGTGAGGATTTAGCTTAATTAAAGTGTTTGATTTGCATTCAATTGATGTAGGATATAGTCTTGCAACCCTTATTAGGCAGGAATTAAGTAAATTATACTTGCTCAGGGCTTTGAAGGTCCTTGGTCTGGTTTAACCTAAATTCCTATTCCAACACGGGTAGTATTGGTGTTGAGAGGCAGGAGTATTGTGGATATTACGATCATGGTTGGTAGGAGGATTACTTGCTTTGTAGAGTCAAATTGCCATTTTATTTTTATGTTGTTTGTGGAGCGGAACATGGTCAGTGCTGTGGAGTATGTGAGTCGCATGTAGAAATACAGGCTAAGTAGTGCTGTGATGGCTCTTAGTGTGGATAAAATAATGTTATTGTTTTTTGTCATTTCTTGGATAATTATTCATTTGGGCATGAATCCTGTTAGTGGCGGGAGTCCTCCTATCTATAGCAGGGCAGCTAGGGTAAGGGCTGTGATAATAGGTATTGTTTCATATGTGGGATAGTGATAATGTAGTGGTGGCTGAGCTGGGAATAAATAATATGAATATAGTGAGAGTTATTATAATGTAGGTTACTAGGTTTAGGGTTGTCATCGTTGGGTTGTATAGTAAGATGGCTGTTATTCATCCAGTGTGGGTGATTGATGAGTAGACCATGATTTTTTGGAGTTGGGTTTGATTTAACCCACCTCACCCTCCAATTAGAATGGACAACATGGATACGGATAGTATTAGGCTTAGGTTGATTGATGGCGAGATTTGGTAAAGGACTGATAGAGGTGCAAGTTTTTGTCATATCAACAGGATTAGGCATGCTATTAATGAGATGCCTTGTGTTACTTCGGGCACTTGAAAGTGAAAGGGGGATAGTCCTAATTTTATGACCAGGGCTATTGTTATTACTGTTGATGCTGCTGGGTTGAATATTTTTGTAATGGTTCATTATCTGGAATAGAGTACATTAATGATGACTGCTATTATAAGTAATATGGATGTGATGGCTTGTGTTAAGAAATATTTAATGGAGGTTTCTATGGCTTGTGGGTTGAAGTCTTTTATTATAATGGGGATAATGGCTAGCATATTTATTTCAAACCCAATTCAGACTAGTAATCAGTGGGAGCTGGTTATTACAACCATAATCCCTAAGACAACAGTTGCTAAAATAATGATAGAGATAATGGGGTTTATTAGTACGGGAAGGACATAAACCAACATTTTCAGGGTATGGGCCCGTTAGCTTATTTAGCTGACCTTACTATAGAATGTGGTGTAATATGGTAGCATGGAGAATTTTGAATTCTCAAGGGTAGGTTCAATTCCTATAGTCCTAGAAATAAGTGGGCTTGAACTTCTATTATTTACTCTATCAAAATAACTCTTTTATCAGACATATTTCTTATGTTTGTGGGGGGATGTTTGCCATTATGATGGGTAGTACATGTCATATGCACAGGGATAGTGTTAAAGGCAGGACATTTTTTCAGAGAAGGTGTATTAACTGGTCATATAAGAATGGAGTGTAGGATGCTAAAATTCATAGGAAGGATATTGTTAATAACAGTGTTTTGATGGTGAAGTTGATTGTATATAGCTCTGGTGTATGTGAGTTATGAAATGTGCCCAGGAACAGGACTTTTGTGAGTATATTTATTATAATGATGTTAGGATATTCTGCTAAGAAAAACATAGCGAAAGGGCCTGCTGCGTATTATACATTAAAGCCAGATAAGAGCTCAGTTTCTCCTGCTGTTAGGTCGAACGGGGCTTTGTTGGTCTCTGCTAGGGTAGAAATGAATCATATTATGGCCAGTGGCCATGATAGGAAGATCAACCATAGTTGCTCTTGTGTTGTGGTGAGGGTTGATAGGAAGAAAAACCTGTTTATTAGGAGTATAGATAAGAGAATAATTGCTAGTGTTACCTCCTGTGAGATTGTTTGTGCTACTGCTTGTAGAGCCCCAATTAGTGCATATTTTGAGTTGGAGGCTCATCCGGACCATAAGATAGAGTACATGGCTAAACTTGATATGGCTAGTATAAATAGCACCCCTAGGTTTATGTTAATGAGGGGGTATGGCATAGGTAGGGGAATTCATATTGTTAGGGCTAGAGTCAGAGCTAGGATCGGTGCAATGATGAACACGGAGGTGGAGGATTTTAATAGCGGTTATACCATTGGGGTGGCTTGATCCAACATTGAGGTCATAAACTCTATTGTTGATATGGACTCTAGAATAAGATTGCGCTGTTATCCCTAGGGTAACTTGTCCGTTGATCAATGGTACTTTCGCTATAGCTCCATTAGTATTTAAATTTCTATCCTCTATACTTTAAATGTTAGGTGAATGTTTTATTTGATTGGCTTGTGCTGGTATGATGGGAGGGGTGTAGGCTAGATTTAGTTCAAGGCATTCATAGGCTATGAAATCTAGGTGCAAACTAGGTGCTTTATTTAAGCTATGCTTTGGTTTATCTAAGCACACCTTCCAGTATGCTTACCTTGTTATGACTTATCTCCTCTTATATGATTGACTAGTATCTGTCAATAAGTTGTGGTTTTTGTCATAATACTCAAGGAGGGTGAGAGGCAGTGTGTTCGATTTCTCTCACTGCCTACCCTTATTTCTTTCACTCCCTCTTTCATATGTTGCTCCCAAGAACACTCCTTAATAAAATTCCTCCATGCAAATCTTCATTGCAGAGTTTATTCCTGAGGAATCCCAATGAGAGCACTTTGTTCTCTCTGGTATTTTTTTTTAAAGCTTTTCTATACCACCTCACTCTTATTTCTACTTAATCATAGCTAATAATAGTTCATTATTCTACTTTACAATATGTATCCTCGCTGCAAAGTAAGCATGGAGAATACATGTTCTTCTATAATTTATATACTTTACTCCATTGTATATTTTTGATTCAGTACTTCCTCTTAGTCCTAGTCCTGACTAGTCCTATGGGAAACGTTTTATCTGATTTGTGCTTTTCTGAAGAACCCCAGTTTATTATACTACCATTATATTATCTATTAAGATTGTCTATCATTTTCTAATAAATGTAGGGTTCAAGTTTCTTCCATTTTATCCTATGAAGCAGATTTTTTCTTTTTGCGGTACGTGGCCCTCTCACTGTTGTGGCCTCTCCCGTTGCGGAGCACAGGCTCCGGACGCGCAGGCTCAGTGGCCACGGCTCACGGGCCCAGCCACTCCGCGGCACGTGGGACCTTCCCGGACCGGGGCACGAACCCGTGTCCCCTGCATCGGCAGGCGGACTCTCAACCACTGCGCCACCAGGGAAGCCCTGAAGCAGATTTTTAAAAAATTCATGCAGAGATATTATTCTTCTGCTTCAGGGCAGGTTTCATTAAAGGCATAGATCAAAAATGTCTTTTTGCAGGGTAGAGCAAATCAGGATTCAAGTAAGTAACTAAAATATTGCTTTTGGGAAAGCTGAAAAGTTTCCTATCCTTTTTCTTGATCAATTTCAACATACCAGAATGGTCTCTTCCAATTTCCAGTTTTACACACTACCTTTTTTATGTGTCTTTCTATCCATGCAATTAAGATCTATTGAATCATGCATCTTGTGCAACAAGATGCATGATTACCCAGGCCCCCCAAACACATGATGCTGGTAACAGCAAAGTTTGTTATGATAACTTACAAAGAGAGAATAAAATATAGAACCTCTCTTAGTTGTTCCCCAAGGGCATGTCTGTGCCAGCAGCCTCAAGAAAGCACCCTAAGAGGGAGAATATCACTCCCAATCTGAGCTCCATTTTTGTGCATTGATTTGAAAGGGGTGCATTAGTTTGCTGGGACTGTCCTAACAACCAAGTATCATGGAATGTGTAGCTTATCCAGGTAGCTTAAACAACTGAAATGTGTTTTCTTACAATTCTGGAGGCTAGCAGTCTGAGATTATGGTGTCATCAGGGTTGGTTTCTTCTGAGGTCTCTCTCCCTGGGTTTCATATGGCAGTCTTCCTCTGGTGTCTTCACATGGTCTTACCTCTGTTCGTGTTTATGTCGTAGTCTCCTCTTCTTAGAGTGACACCAGTCAACACAATACTGATGGAGAAAAACAAAATTGGAGCAATGACGCTACCCAAAGTCAAGGCATACTATAAAACTACTGTACTCAAGACAGTGTGGTATTGTAAAAAGTATAGAAAAATAGATTAATGGAATAGAAAAGAGATCCCAGAATAGACCCTTATAAATATAGTCAACTGATCTTTGACAAAGAAGCAATGCAATACAATGGAACAAAAATAAAAATAGACTTTTCAACAAATTGTGCTATAACAATTGGATATCCACATGCAAAAAAGAAAAATCTAGACAGAGACCTTACATCCATCACAAAAATTATTTAAAATAGATCATAGACCTAAATATAAAATGGAAAACTATAAAAATCCTAGAAGATGACATAAGAGAGAGCCTAGATGACCTTGGGTATAGCAATGACTTTTTAGATTTAATACCAAAGGCATTATCCTTGAAAGAAATAATTGATAAGCTGGATTCATTAAAATGAAAAACTTCTGCTCTGTAAAAGACATTTCAAGAGAGTAAGAAGACAAGCTACAGACAGAAAATGCTTGCAAAAGACTCATTTGGTAAAGGACTGCTATTCAAAATATACAAGGAACACTTAAAATTCAGCAATCGGAAAACACTCAACCTTGTCAAAAAATGGGCCAAAGACCCTAATGGACACCTCACCAAAGAAGATATATGGTTGGTAGATAAGCATATGAAAAGATGCTTAACATCATAGGTCATCAGGTAAATGCAAATTACAATTAGATGCCGTTATACATTTATTAGAATGGCCAAAATCCAGAACATTGAAAATGTGAATTGCTGACAAGAATGTGGAGCAACAGGAACTCTCATTATTGTTAGTGGGAATGCAAAATGATACAGCCATGTTGAACTATGGAGACAGTAAATGTATCAGTGATCACCAGGGGTTGGGAGAAAGGAAGACATAAATAGGTGGAGCACAAAAGAATCTTAGGGCAGTGAAAATGCTTTGTATGATACCATAATAGTGGATATATGCCATTACACACTGGTCCAACCAATAGATGTACCACACCAAGAGTGAACCCTAGGGCTTCCCTGGTGGCGCAGTGGTTGAGAGTCCGCCTGCCGATGCAGGGGACACGGGTTCGTGCCCCGGTCCGGGAAGATCCCACATGTTGCAGAGCGGCTGGGCCCGTGAGCCATGGCCGCTAAGCCTGCGCGTCCGGAGCCTGTGCTCCGCAACGGGAGAGGCCACAAGAGCGAGAGACCCGCGTAGCGCAAAAAAAAAAAAAAAA
>RJWK010000042.1:0-42969 GCA_004363435.1 Platanista minor | reverse complement strand
AACTGCTCCAAAAAACAAGTTCTCAAATATAAGCCCTCTCTTACTGTCTCTCCCTGCCCCCCTCCCCACCAGGTGAAAATAGAAAAAAGTAAGCTAAATCCAGCAGAAAAGTTAGAATAAAATAAATATAAAATGTATATCATACAAAATGTGTGTATTTCTTAGAGATGTGCTGCATGTTTATTTCTGAGTTTCATAACAATCCATGGAAACAGGACTAGGTCATCTATTATATAATACATAATATTCACGATTATAACTATAATTTTGATATTCCTAATATCTGAGTGTAATTATTCTGCAATGAAAATTGAGGGGCAAAAGAAGTAAAATGCAACTCTTTGGATTTTAATCATCATTTTTTTTTTTTTCCCATAGAGGTTTTGATAAGTCTCTGGGAAAAAAAATTCTGCTTTACAAACTACCCTTTTATTCTTTCATCTTCTTTGCTCCACATTCCTTTTCTTGCCTTTCCTTATTTCCCTCCATTTCTACTCACTAGTAAAGGACCAAAAAGATTAGAGAGGCAAGGTCAGCACTGGAAAATATTTGGTCAGGATTAATTGGGGAGAATAATCTTAGTTACAATTTTTGTCTTCTCCAAAATATATTTGGATACACAACATTTCATGCTATTCATCAGCTAAAAATGCCTCAGTAGCTAATGAACTTCCCTATCAGATATATTAATTAGGATTCACATATCACTTATTTATCAGTACATGCAAACACCAAGAGAAGTTTTAATATCATAAACAGCAATTATTTACTAGCAAATTTATAAATGTATCATTAGCATATTTTCAAAAAAAATATTTGAATATGTGCTAACATGTCTCACTCTGTTTTGTTGGCTTCCCAAAGGCTAAGCACCAAATTTTACCTCCAAAAACTTACTGGATTTTAGTTTCAATAGTCAGTTCTTTATTGCAAATCATTTATAAAAAAAATGTATGTTTACCAAATACCAATACCGGACAACCAGACAGGAGAAGGGTGGCCAGAGTGGTAGTTGCTAGAACACGAAGATAAGTTAGCTGTTACAGTGCCAATAATATAAATTGCTCTTGGCCATGTTGAAGTTCCTCTTCTAGTCTATCAGTGTGGGGCAGTGAGGTGCTAATGATACCCCGAGGAGCTGCGAGGAGGCAGCTGGTCACAAAAATTGGACATGTACTAATTTAATATAAATTTTAGTGACCTGGAAGATTCTCAGAGATCCACTGTGGAGTGATGAGTTAAATAGGAAATTGGATACTAAAGCACATAAATTAAACAGTACAAAAATGTCCCTTCTCTTTCTGAGACATATATTAAAGCAGGTAATTATTTTTAATGGTCTGTAAAAACAGTGAAAAAAAATCTCTGGTTGAGCAGCTGAAAGGAGTTGCTTCACTCATTAACACTTTCTAGCTCTAGCTCTATTGATGACTCCTTCTTTCTTTCTCTCCCTCTTCCCCTTTCTTTCCTATTAAGGTTGCAGTTTTAGGGTAGGCACCCAGGGGACATGTTATGTTACAGAGTAGTTGATAAAGAGTTTCGGGAAGGGTTCACTCCATGCTCTCCTGTCACCAAGGATGCAGGAAAATGTTGAGGTGTTATAATAAAAAGCTGGTGGTTTGAAGAGAGTCACCCTAAGAGAATGGACCTTGGACAAATTTCCACCCACACTCATTCACTATTAGGTGCGGATCAGTGGGCTAACTTGAATTCTTGATGTGTTACTGAAGCAAATGGGTTCACTCGCCTGATGAGCAGCAAAGCCAATCTACTGACACTGGGTTGACACCGGGTAAAGTACAGTGTTATTTTGCAGGGCCAAGCAGGGAGAATGGACAGCTGATGTTCAAGACTCAAACTCCCTGATGGCTTGCAGAAAAGAGTTTTTAAACGCAAAGTGAGGGAGATGGTTGCGAGGTGTGTGATCAGCTTGTGGACATCCTTCTTACTGGTTGGTGGTGAAGTAACAGGGTGGTGTTTCAGGAATCTCAGTTTTCAACCTCTGATTCCAACCAGTTTGGGGTCTATGTGCTGGTGGGCAGCATGCAGTTAACTTCTTCCACTTGGTTGGGGTTTTAGTATCTGCAAAACGACTCAAGGTTATGTCTCAGGATATTATCTACAGACCTTGAGGAGCAACTAAAGGTCCTTGACTTTGTTTAATGGCTAAACTATCACAATTTTGTCCTACCTGGATATTTTTGTTTGTTTGTTTCCTTGTTTCTGCATATTTTTACTTCTATGATTAAATTTGCTCTTTGGAACTTGGATAAGTCCTAGGAGGCTAAAGATTTTCTACAAACAAGAGGCAGAGGACACAGAGTGGTCTGTCCCCAGGAAGGCCCCACAGGGTCCTGCTTGGTTCCAGATGAAGGAAAAAAAAAGAAGTGGAGAGAAGAGAACAAAGGAGGGAGAAGCAAAAGGAAAATGATGAGTAGGCTCTAAGGTGGACCCAAGTGATTCCTTATTCCTGGTATTTATGACCTTATGTAATCCCCTCCTCTTGAGGGTGGTCTGCACTTATAGTCAT
Source organism: Platanista minor (assembly GCA_004363435.1). Taxonomy (NCBI): domain Eukaryota; kingdom Metazoa; phylum Chordata; class Mammalia; order Artiodactyla; family Platanistidae; genus Platanista; species Platanista minor. The sequence continues at coordinate 40,439 of RJWK010000042.1, read as the reverse complement.
GATTCTAATCAAGAGACTACAGCAAAAGTGTTTGAGAGTAATTTCCAAGATTAGGTTATAAGAGAATGTGACTTCTGTCTTGCGTGTCCTTTCTTCCTCTCTCTCTCTCCCAGTGCCCTCACTCTGGAAGAAGCAAGCTGCCATGTTGCAAGTAGTCCAATGGAGAGCCCCATATGGCAAGAAACTGATGTCTTTGGCCAATAGATAGTGAGTACCTAAGCCTTGCCAAAAGCTATGTGAGTGTTGCTTGGAAGAGAATCCTCCCCAGTCAGCCTGGAGATAACACCAGTCCCTGCTGACCCCTTGATGGCAGCCTTGTGGGAGACCTTGAGCCAGAGGCTCAAATCTGTATATACATGTACACATACACATATATAGATTTAGTGTAGGAATAGGCTCCATGGTTATGGAGGCTGAGAAGTCCCAGGATTTGCAGTCTGCAAGCTAGAGATGTAAAGCCTGTGGTGTCATTCAGTCCAAGTATGAAGGCTTGAGAATCATGGGGGCCGATGGTGTTAAGTCCTGATCTGAGTCTGAAAGCTTTAGTACCAGGAGCTCCAGCATCCAAGGGAAGGAGGAAATAGATGCGTCAGCTCAAGCAGGAAGAGAAAATTTGTCCTTCCTCTGCGTTTTTGCCCTTTTCTTCTATTGTTTTATCTACAAAACTATGTATTATACTTTTACATCTTTAAAAACTACTGTCTTTGTAGTTCAGGGCTTGTTTGCATGCTGCTTCTTTGGAGCCCAAGCATTCTAGCCATACCAAACATTCCCTACTTCTTTGTCATATATCACTCAAGAGTCTCCATGATCATTTAATCTTTTGAGGGCCCTTGATCTGGACTTATGAAATTTATAATACATTTCATTGTCACTCCTTAAGCTTGTCTGTGTGTGGATGTGTCTGTGTCTGTGTGTGACTTTTAAAAAATTTATTTATATTTATTTTTAGCTGCGTTGGGTCTTCGTTGCTGCACGCAGGCTTTCTCTAGTTGCGGCGAGCGGGGGCTACTCTTCGTTGCGGTGCACAGGCTTCTCATTGTGGTGACTTCTCTTTGTTGTGGAGCGAGGGCTGGGCTGTAGGTGCATGGGCTTCGATAGTTGTGGCATGTGGGCTCAGTAGTTGTGGCTTGTGGGCTCAGTAGTTGTGGCGCAGGGACTTAGTTGCTCCATGGCATGTGAGATCTCCCTGGACCAGGGCTTGAACCCGTTTCCCCTGCATTGGCAGGTGGATTCTTAACTACTGCACCACAAGGGAAGCCCCTGTGTGTAATTTTAGTGTGCTCTCACACATTGGCCACTGGCTCACTCAGTAGTCATTTAAGTTTTTCTCCTCTCTATATTAAATATATTAAATAAATAATGCACTAGTTAATGTAATATGGAGCACTCTCTGTGTTAGTTTTTATCATTATTCCATCTCTCACAACAGGCATTATAGTCATCCCTTGGGATCTGCAGATAGAGAAGGAAATTGCACTTTTAGGAGATGATGCCAAGCCTCTATTAAGTCACATCTTCCTTTGTCCTTTCCTTGTTCCATTAAGAAGAGATCTGCAATGATTTACTTTTCTCTGTCAGTTCAAAACCTAGCCGTATATGGTAGGAAGGTTCTCAGTTTTAGAAAAGAAACAAGGACTTGGTATGTTTCTTACATTTTTTGAACAATACATTTTATCATTATGCTTCAGAATCCTGGGATAGTCTTCTTTCAGTGTGTTGGACCACGAAAAGAGGAAACGAGAATAGATTTTCACATGCTTTTAAGTGAAATAATAGCCAAATAACTATATGATTCACTGTTTTTTGATTATTTTCTCAGGTAAAAGCAGGCTTTTTATAACAAACCAAATCCTCTATTCTGCTCTTCATGGTGAAGTCACTGTTTTTGTAAGAGGAAGGATTTCTTAAAATGTTAAAAGTTATGGCATGCTGTGGATCTAGAGTCTTCTCAAACTTTTCAGTGCACCTGCAGCTTAAACAATCCATCTAGTTCTGAAATAATCCAAGATGAGATCTGGCAAATAATTAAGTGAAAAATAATTTAATTCTGGCCATCAAAGTATGGGCATTACATATGGAGTTATATTGATGGCTATAAATTACACAGTGCTAACACTGAGTTTAATGTCAACAACTGGGTGAAAATTGATTAATCAGAATTTAAATATTTCACTATTAGGATTTTCTCTTAGGTTTTTATTTTCCCCTGCCTGCTGTGGCAATTGCATTTTCTTTCATGCAGTTTTAGAGTTTGTATGACACTGGTTTCGTAAGACAAGTTATGTCAATTAAAGGGAACAAACTGGTTGTTGTGTTTTTGATTTTTTTTTTTTTGATGTGGACCATGTTATTTTAAGTCTTTATTGAGTTTGTTACAATATTGCTTCTGTTTTATGTTTTGGTTTTTTAGCCGTGAGGCATGTAGGGTCTTACCACCCTGACCAGAGATCTAACCTGCACCCCCTGCATTGGAAGGCAAAGTCTTAACCACTGGACGGCCAGGAAAGTCCCGGTTGTTGTGGGTTTTTTGTGTGTTTGTTCGTTTTTTGTTTTCCTGAAACAAAGTTTTTTGACAGCATTAAATGTAACATCTTCCAGCATCTTCAAGAAAGCATCTGGACTATGGTTATAGGTGAACATTTCTCATTTTATCATCTGAGTACAAAGCCATTTTTAGGGCAACTTATCATATAAACACCCCTTAGCATCTTATAACAGAAATCAATAATAGCAAAAAAGAAGACACAATTTAACCATATGCTACACCAAAAAGAAAATAAAAGATATCCTGAGAATTTCTTAAAAATTTAGGGTATGCTATAATCACCTTGCATTGATGTCTGATACATACATTTAATTTTCGTTAGTTTTTGGCAAAAGGAGAGTGAAATGTTTGTTTTAATAAGAATAATAGAAAAAATAACCATTTTTGGATTCATGAAACATTTTCAGATTTCTTACTGTTTTTAAGTGCACTGTCACTCATAGATGTATGAAGAAATGCTCTTGAGACATGAAAGAAAGTGAGGAAGGGGACATTTATCAAGAAGTAGAAGTCTAGGAAGAAGCAGGAAACTATTTTCTTTTCTGAAGTGTGAGCCAAGTAGGTAGATATATGGACAGGTGGGGCAAGCTGTCCCCAGAAAGAAAGATATGGAAGTGGGACAGAGGTGATGAGGAGCTGGGGATATTAATATAGCTGATACTCTGGACTAGAGTAAGACCTCCAAACTGAAAAGAGAGTGGCCCTGCCCCAGCCCAGTCACAGCAGTGCCACATGCCTGCTGGTGGCTGAGGCAAAGATGGCAGTCGTGACCCCAGAACATCAACAGTGACCCCAAGAGGCAGCCATTATCTAGAAAAGAAGTGTCTAATTGGCAAGGAAGGTAACATGCTTGACCTTGTTGGGAGGAATTCAGAGCAGCCAAATTTGGAGAAGACACAGACAGACCTAATATGACCTTATCCAAGGATGCCAGGGCAGAGGGACAGGGTGGAGGGAGCTGGGATCCCCAGGATTGATTTATGGTAGTGGGAGCACCACAGAGACTGGTGGTTTTCTGCTAATTGTCCCTCAAGGAATCTGCAGGTCTTTATTTGATCTAGGTACCTTGAGGGCAAGGTGATGTTGTGTGGTAGCCATGCTAAGGCCTCATAAATGACTCCAAAGTCACTGCTTTTGCAGAAGTTCCCAGTTTGAAGAAGGTAAGCACCTGATTTGTGTTTTACTGTTAAGACAAAGCCCAGTCAAGCATCTCACCATCTCTCGCAATAATAAGTGACTGATATTCTCATTTCGGTTTTACAGCTTTTTCTTTTACCCCAAATATCATTGCCTTACTTCTTTCAATTCCTTTTATTATGTAGTGTCAGAATCTCACATTCACAGGAAGCAAGGTTGTTTTTGTTTGTTTGTTTTCGTTTAGTACATTTTGGTACATTTAGTAATTCACACTTACTTTTATGATTTTGTTAAAACAAAAAGAAAACTTTTAACATATAATTTTAAATTTATAAAAGAAAAAGTCATAATCTCATTAGTCTATTGTAATTTTGCACTGCACTTCCAAATGTTAAAGCGGGTGATTTTTTTCCTTTCCTTTAGCTCTTTTGAAACGACCATCTTCCTTCTGGTTAAAGTATTGAGAAACAAGGACCGCTCTCCTTTTTTTTTTTTTTTTGCGGTACGCGGGCCTCTCACTGTTGTGGCCTCTCCCGTTGCCGAGCACAGGCTCCGGACGCGCAGGCTCAGCGGCCATGGCTCACGGGCCCAGCCGCTCCGCGGCATGTGGGATCTTCCCGGACCGGGGCAGGAACCCGCGTCCCCTGCATCAGCAGGCGGACTCTCAACCACTGCGCCACCAGGGAAGCCCTACTTCTCCTTTTTTTATTTTGTAACTTGATTGATAATTCATAAACCTAAAATTGACCCTTTTAAAATGCACATGTTATTTCAGTGGATTTAGTATATCACAAAGTTGTGCAACTATCACCACTATTTAATTTTAGAGCATTTAATCAAAATAAACCTTACACCCATTAGGAGTTGCTCTCCATTCCTCTCTTCCCTAACCCCTGGCAACCACCAATCCACTTTCTGTTTCTCTAGATTTGCCCGTTCTTGAGACTTCATGTAATGGGACCATATAGTATGTCATCTTCTGTTTGATAGCTGGCTTTTTTCATTTAATACAATTTTCCCATGTTTCAGCATATGTCAGTATCTCATTCATTTTTATATCTGAATAATATTCCATTGGACTGATATACAATATTGTTTATCCATTCATCAGTTGATAAATAATGGTGCTGTTTCTGTTGATGGATTTTTGGGTTGTTTCTGCCTTTTGGCTATTATGAATAATGATGCTTTGAAATTCATGAACACATTTTTGTGTGGACATATGCTTTCATTTACCTTGGATATATACTATATTAGTTTGCTAGGGATGCCATAACAAAATACCATAGACTGGGTGGCTTAAACACCAGAAATGTATTTTCTCTCACAGTTCTGGAAGTTAGAAGTTCAAGATCAAGGTGTGGGCACATTCAGTTTCTTCTGAGACCTCTCTCCTTGGCTTGAAGATTACTACCTTCTTATTGTGTCCTCACATGGTCATCCCTCACTCTGTGTGTTATCTGTGTCCTAATCTCCTATTCTTATAAGGACACCAGTCATATTGGATTAGAGCCTGCCATAAAGACCTCATTTTGACTTAATTACCTCTTTAAAGACCTTATCTCCAAAGTGATTACATCCTGAGGTACTGGGAGTTAAGACATCAACATATGAATTTTGAGGGGACATAATTCAGCCCATAACATATATTTAGGAGGAAAATTGTTGGTTTACATAGTAACTGTCTGTTTAACTTTCGGAGGAACTCTCGAATAGTTTTCAAAGAAGCTGCCCATTTTACATTCCCACCGGCAATCTAGAAGGGTTCCAATTTTTCCACATTGTCATCAACACTTGTTATTATCTGTCTTTTTGCTTATGGCCATTCACAGGAAGTAAAGTTTTGACGTATGTCTTCTTGCAAATTTTCCATATATTTTCTCCTTCCCCATTGTCCTTCTTGACTGTGGTGCTAATATCATTTCTATGTGAACCCTTGGCATATTCTAAGGGCTTAAGTTTGATCATAAGGCTGGTGACATTAATACTTAAAATAGGTGAGGGGTACTGTAATGTCTGATGAATTGTGTAGTTTATTATCAATAAAACAGACTACACAGATACCATAAAAGCATATTATTACTGAGAAAATAGACAATTTGGATGGGTGGTTTGAGTTTACTGACATATTATTCAGCCTAAATTTGAAAACAGCTCACATTGTTGATATATCTATATCTATATCTATCTATCTATCTATCTATCTATAGATAGGTAGGTATAGATTTAGATATAGGTATACATTTAGATACATAAAACCAGTAAAGCATTTACCACTATGTCCTTTCAGTAACACCTCTGTTTATTGAAAAACATTGCACACACCATGAAGGTACTGCACCAGCTCAATGCATTTTGAGAAGTATATGCTCCATTGTAAACATTCCTCTTCCAGAAAGGAACAAATTGTTTACATGAATTGGAAGTCCCTAATGTATACCTATTTACATTCCAATGAAGAATTTCTGAATTTAGTTTTTAACTTAATTTATAGCTTTTCTGGAAGACCGTAAAATATTCACCTAATTGCATTCAAGAATACTCATTTTTTGCAGTAGTAAGTATTGAAACAATTACAGATCAAACAGAAGTATTCTATGAAGAGCTATAAGTGGGGATGATCTTTTTTTTTTTGGCCAGGTATCTGGGAAAGGAGTTTACATTTTGCCTGAAGCCAATGCCTTAATGTCTTCTTAATATCTTTGAAATTTACTTCGATGAAAAAATAAACTGATAATGCTATTCTAAACACCAAGATCTCATATCCAGCTAGACTTTTTTTTTTTCTTTAATGGTAAATTTATTCAGTCTGAACTTCTTGCTTAAGTGTATCTTGTTGGACTGGTCACACACGGAATTTCAGCCCGAATGTCACCTCCTCTTTGAAGCTTTTGTGGATGCTCTCAGCGGAATCCCTTCTCTCCTCTGTGTTCTGCTTTATACTCTATTGTAACATCGTCATTATCAGCTACAATAATTCTGCATGTGTCCAACTCTTCATTTGAGTCAGGGGTTCTCAAGGGTGACAATACATCAGTATCACCTGAAGAGCTTTTCAAATGTCTGCTTCATTCTGGGCCCCTGACACGGGTAGAGCTAAATTGTGTCCTTCCATTTCCTAGATGTTGGATCTTGGGGTAGTTTATCAGAATCTGGGAAGGGGCAGAAAGCCATTCTCTACCAGGTTTATAAGATGGACCAACCTTTTTTCTCTCTTACCCCCTCCTTTGCCTTTGTTGTGGTCTGATTCTGCCAAAGGAGATAGTGGATATTTGTAAATAGAGAACTTAATTACGCATTTCATAGACACATCTCAGGAGGCGAGTCTAGGATGGGCTTTTCAAGAAGTCTTAGCTGAAAAGACACCTTACAAGTAAAACTGAGTAAAGAATGGAAGTGTTTTAACTATATATTTTTTAATTGAACACGTGTGTTATGTGCTAGTTTGTTAAGAATTTTATAATAATATAATTCTCCCTGCAACTCCATGAAGCATGTATGATCATCCTGACTTGAAAGATGAAGAAATATCCTCAGAGAAGTTAAATAGATTTCCTGAGAGCATACACTAGTAAGTAGTAGGGCTGGAATGAGGCAGACGTCTTTTGCCTCACACAATCTTTTTTTTTTCAAGGTTATTTTTAAATGCTTATTTTTTATGTTATTCTTGTTATGTTGTTATTCATGTTATTATGGTATTGTTATTATTTATATTATTTATTATTTATGTTAATATTAACAAATATTATAGCTGCAGAAGCATTTGGGATTATTGCCCATATCTGTATAGAACCACAGTCAGTATTCTTAGCAACTTGAGGACATGAGAAGAATGGTGGATTGCTTCTGAGGAGAAAAACCGTGGCTGGTGACAAGGAGCAGAAGAAATGGTGCTGCTCAGGCAGAAAATTTGGGGAAATAATACAAATGTTTAACAAGGATTCTATAAAATTTTGTTATTTTCTCCATTTTCCTACAATATTATCTTCTTTCTCTTTAATGCTTTTTGGAGTTTGATTTACTTTTAGAATTTTTCAAGTGCCCATTTCTGGAAAGACTTTCTTCAAATTGAGGGATGAAAGGTATTGATAGAGAGCAGAGGCTATTCAAATAGAGAAAGTAAATGTGTATTTACTTGATCTGAGTATTTAATTTCATTAGCATAAAAATCAGCATCAGCAATCTGTGTGTCCTCTTTTGGATGACTGCATTCTTTGACTTTCATTCAACATAAAATTCACCTCTTCGGTGTTTTAACACTTAGATCACTATGAGGAACGGTGTTTCTAATATCTTCCTTCCTCTGATACTTTTCTGTTTGTGGAATGTGTATTGGAGAGATTGTTGCACTTCTACTTTTCAGGATTGTGTGTCAGAAGTACATGTTTGCAGGATGATTAGATTGAGTGCACTGAATGGGGATTAAGTTTTGGTGCAGAAAATATTCAGGTTGAGGCTGCAGGTCTAGTTATGAAGTTAAACATTTGATCTCCAGTGCGATTCTATGATAGCTCCAAAGCTTGTTCTACAGCCAAGCATTTGCTTGCTAAGCAAATTCTCTCCCTTGATCCTCAGGCAGGGTGCACATAGAGTATGTAGGATTTTCCACCTCTCACTTATTCCAGCCCAGTAATTTAAACATCTGTGTGTACTTTGTAAGACAAGCCTGGAAACAAGATAAGGAAAAATTAGAAACTGCAACACTGCTTTTTTCAGGAGATAGGCATATTTCTTGGCAATCAGTGCCCACGAATTGCAACTTTTTTGTTGGTGCTGTGAAGCTACATGAAAGACGAAAATCCCCATGCCCTAAGTAAGTTTCATTTAATTAATCACGGAGGAAACGAAAGAGAAACCATAAAACTCTCTAAAATTTGGTGAATTGTCAAAATTTAGACTGTCAGTTGAAAATTAATCCTTTTTTGATGAAAAGTATCATGCAGTCACTTAAAAATATTTATTCCATTTTTACTGGAAGCACCCAGAGAATCATGACCCTTGAACAGAGATGACAGTTTTACGTTTGCAAGTCAATATTTGGTAGCCCTGAGCACAACTAGGTGTAGCCTGTGACCTGGAAGGCAGGGTAAGTAGATTTCTGAATGCTCATAACTGGAACTCACAGTAGTTGCTCCAAAAAGGGCCAACAAGAAATGAGAGAGAGCGGAGACAGAGAAGTAGGGAGAGGAAGGCTTTGTGGAGGATTCACTGTGCTGAATTTGAGACATTGTGGTGAATCCAGCATGCTGAATACTGCCCTGGAACACTCCTCATCCTCCAAGAGTAATAGAAAAAGGGCTATTAGTCTTCAAATATCTCCTTAGCTGTTGGCTGTTACTGTATTTCATTCAATCTGAGCTGCCATGAATTGTAAGAGTGAGTTTGTTTTATTTTCACTTAGAAAAAAAAAAAAAACTTCCAAATAAACTATGACACAATCATACCTTCTCATCAAGACGTTTATGCTTTTTGTAAGAGTTTTTTAACACTTAATTGTTAACTGTTTACACCAGCCTCTCATTAGTTTGAAATCTCTTTTGATCCTTTCTAGGGGTATAACCTGACATTTATCTTGCCTTCAGTTGCACTGCTTGAGTGTGCTGGGCAGTCCTTATGTACAAAAACAGAGCTTTTTCTTCCTGTGGATTCTGTCCTCCCTTAGATTCAATAAAGCTCTTTTTTTTTTTTCTTTTTTTGCAAGACATTATCTATGAGTGTATATCCCAATTAAAAAAATTACTATCCTGAAAAGATATTTTTACCCCCATGTTCATTGCAGCATTATTTACAATAACCAAGACACAGAAACAACCTAAATGTTCAATGATGGATGAATAGATAAAGAAGTTGTGATCTATATAGATATATTTGATGCAATACTATTCAGCCTTTTAAAATAAGGAAATCTTGCCAATTGCGACAATGTGGATGGATCTTGAGGGCATTACGCTAACTGAAATAAGTCAGACAGAGAAAGATAAATACTGCATGATTTAAATTATATGTGGGATCTAAGAAGACCGAATTCATAGAAACAGAGATGAGATCTGTGGTTACCAGAGGCAAGGGATGGAGGGGTGGGCGAAACAGGTGAAGGTGGTCAAAAGGTACAAACTTCGTAAGATGAATCAGTCCTGGGGATGTAATGTACAGCATGTTGACTATAGCTAATAATATTGTTTCATATATTTGAAAGTTGCTAAGAGAGTAGATCTTTTTTCTTTTTTAGGTTTTATGTATTTTTATTGGAGTATAGTTGCTTTACCATATTGTATTAGTTTCTGCTGTACAACGAAGTGAATCAGCTATATGTATACATGTATCCCCTCCCTCAAGGACTTCCCTCCCACCCTCCCATCTTACCCATCTAGGTCATCACAGAGCACCGAGCTGAGTTCCCAGTGCTGTACCGTAGGTTCCCACTAGCCATCTATTTTACACATGGCATATCTGTGGAATCTAGAAAAATGGTACAGATGAGCCTATTTGCAGGTCAGAAATAGAGGTGAAGATGTAGAGAACGGATGTGTGGACACAGGGGTGATGGAGAGGGTGAGATGCATTGGGAGATTAGGTGTGAAATAAGAGAGTAAATCTTAAAAGTTCTCATCACAGGGAAAAAATACTATGTGAGTTGATGGATGTTAACTAAGCTTATTGTAATAATTTTGTAATGTATACATATATGAAGTCATTGTGTTGTATATTTTAAGCTTATAGAATTTTATATTTTAATTATATCTCAATAAAACTGAAAAAATAAAGTTACAAAAAGAAAATACAGAATTGTGGTCATTCCTCCAATGATCAGTTTCATTTTCACAGAATGTATGCCCTACTATTCTGCTTCTGTGCTTTTCAGCTTAAGTAGTAAACTCATGATTCAATGCTGAATCACAATGTAATTTTTTAGAATGCATTTTAAATGAATGTAAAAATCATACAGGTATTACCGAAAATGAACAGTGCTGAATTAAGTTGACAACTGAACCACTCTGACCAAGTTTAAGCATTTACAGACAACGTCAGCTGTTGCATAGCCAGTAGCAACTGGAAGAAACTGACCATAAGGCACATCCAGCTGTCAAAGGAGTTAGAATATTAAAAAAGCATATTTTACAATTGATGAAAATAATTGAGTGACGTCACTGGGACCTAATATGTCTATGGTGAATACCTAAAATACGTATAACTAGCTCTAACTGTATTTTAAGGAACTATTCAAATATACACTATATAATTAAGGTTGTGAATATCAAACAATGTGAGTTCAGGTGAGAACTGTATCAAGAGGATGGCCAACATAGTTCATTGTGCTATATCTTCTCAGATTTCTCAGTTCCTTATGAAAAATAAGCTTTATTCAAAATGGCACTTTTGCTTTGCTTCTGCTCACTTTTATGCAACTTTATTTATGTATTTATGTATTTATGTATTTATTTTTTAGCTGCGTTGGGTCTGGGTCTTTGTTGCCATGCGCAGGCTTTCTCTGTTTGCAGTGAGCGGGGTCTACTCTTCATTCCTGTGCGCGGACTCCTCATTGCAGTGGCTTCTCTTGTTGCAGAGCACGGGCTCTAGGCTCTTGGGCTTCAGTAGCTGTGGCACATGGGCTTCAGTAGTTGTGGAACACAGGTTCAGTAGTTGTGGCTCGTGGGCTCTAGAGCGCAGGCTCAGTAGTTGTGGCGCACGGGCTTAGTTGCTCCGCGGCATGTGGGATCTTCCTGGACCAGTGCTCGAACCCGTGTCTCCTCCATTGGCAGGCGGATTCTTAACCACTGCGCCACCAGGGAAGTCCTGTATGCAACTTTAAAGAGCAATTTTTGTTATTGCATTTTTATAATGAGAAAAAATATATTTCTACAAAGTTTGGAAATTTAGGAAAGCAGAAAAAAATGAAATAAAAATAAAAATTATCTTAATGCTACTATCCAATAATAAAGGTAGCCTCTACCACCTAACAATTAAAGAGTGTTCAGCATGCAAGTTGCATGACACTTGTTTTTTGTCCCATGAATTTTGCAATGAATGATATTTTATTCTGCCTCCAGTGCAAGTAGTTTTGTTGGGAAAATAAAATTACTCAAATAACTATAACATAAGATAACTTGTGCTGAGTGTTATGAGAGGTTCTGATTACCAAGGACTTTGGAGAAGGGAAGTTAACATAAGATTGGAGGCAGTTCAATGAGAAATTCTGTGGGGGTGATAATACTTGACAGGTATCTTCATGGGTAGGTTTTGAGGTTTGTATGGAGAAAGCAGGCATTTCAAAGGAGGGAAATGTTTAATCAACAACCAAGCAAGAAATTCAATTAGGCTGATGGAAAAGTCATTAATTCTGATATAAATGCTCCAGCTTTTCCTGAACATGTAGAATTCTGCACCCTGCAGAAGGTGGGTATGCTCATGTGATGGACAAGTGAAACTTTAAGGGCAATTGCATGATTCTCCACATTCTTAATAATGTTTGCCATTTGACTGCTCTGTTGACCCAGTTTCCTGATTGATTATGATCGGCAGACTCTCTTAACAAATCCACAGGTGACATGAAGTGAGAAAAAGAAATAAAGTTTATTTGATTTAATCCACTGAGATTTTGGGGGGAGGAGATATGTTTGTTACTGCAACATAACCTAAAGTGGCCTGACCATTACAGCAGGATATAGAATTGAATAGAGCTGGAGATAGATATGAGGACAAAGAAAAAGATAAGGTCGAAATTTAGTTGGTGATGGGCTTCCCTGGTGGCTCAGTGGTTTAGAGTCAGCCTGCCGATGCAGGGGACGTGGGTTCATGCCCCGGTCCGGGAGGATCCCACATGCCACGGAGAGGCTGGGTCCGTGAGCCATGGCCACTGAGCCTGCTCATCCGGAGCCTGTGCTCTGCAACAGGAAAGACCACAACAGTGAGAGGCCTGAGTACCGCAAAAAAAAAAAAAAAAAAAAAAAAAAAAAGTTACTTGGTGTTGAATCACTCAAGTGTTTTAATATCATAAAGGAATGTGGACATCTAGACTTTACATTATAAACAATACAGAGCCATGAGTGTTTTTACCATTTTATTTTGCTTTTATTAGGAAAATGGCATTACCAGGTTTAAATATGAAGAGGATTTGTGTTGCAGTATTTTGTAGAGTGAGTTGGAGGAAATACAATGATCAAGGAAGGACATTAAATAAGACACTACTGTAGTAATCAGTGTGAGAGCTTGAGTTTTCACTAAGATTGTAACAGTAGGAAGAGAGAGTAGGAGACAACACTATGCTCTCGTTGTGTAGAAACAGTGCAAAGTTCAAGTTGAAGAACTTTGTAGACAAAGTGCTTATCACATGCAACTATTATTAAGCATTGAATTGTGTACCCCCAAAATAGATATGTTTGAGTCCTAACCCTCAGTACCTCTGAATGCGACCTAATTTTGAAATAGAGTCTTTACAGAGGAGCTCTAGTTAAAATGATATCATTAGGGTGGAACTTCATTCTATATGATTGGTGCCCTTATAAAAAAGGGAAATTTGACACAGAGACAGGCATGCACAGAGGGAAGATGTTGTGAAGAGTCACAGATGGAAGATGGCTATCTACAAGCCAAAGAGTGAAGACTTGACAGGTACCTCCCTCACAGTGCTCAGAAAGAAACAGCCCTATAACACCTTGATCTCAGCCTTCTGGCCTCCAGAAATACAAGACAATATATTTCTGTTGTTTAAGCCACCTAGTTTGTGATGTTCTGTTAGCCCTAGTGAACTAACATAACTATTGATATATAACTAATATAACTCATTTTCCCATTTCCTTTGCAGCTGGAGCTTAGCACATGACATTGGCTCCATCATTTAGAAGTATCTGACCAAAATTTTATTTCAGCAGAAAGTGAGCTGAAGAAGGAGGAACGCATGTGGTGGGAATATCTACCTTTTCAAGGCAGCAACTGGAGAGGTCCTGCTAGAGGAATCACCTGCTCAGTATTAGCAATGCTAGTTCAAGTGCCTATTTTTAAATGTTAGACTCTTTGATCTTTAAAGATTCCAGGTCTTCTCCTTCCCCTTTATATGTTTCTATTTTTGTCTAAATTAAATCAGAAGCACAGGAATAACTTTCTGTTCCTCAGTGTATAAACTGAGCCAACTGACTTTTGTTCAGATTTGCATTTTATCCTTTACCTGTTGCTTCCCTTCTCATATTAGAAAGGTAGTAAAGCTTAGCAAGATTTGCAAACACAAGACTTACCCTGAAAGATGGAATAAGGGTACTCTTAAAAAAATCCAGCCAGTCTTGAATTCTGCTTAATTGAAAAAAGCAGATGAATGCAGTCATTAATTTAATATCTAGCTCCATAGGAATCTCTTATAATCAGCTTTTGAGTTAAAGGCATCAAGGTGAAATCCTGCCAAGGCTGCAAAGATTTCCATCTAATAGGAATGGGCTGCACTCTGAAGATGTTTACTTATTCTCTAAATTCTGCAGAAAGTGGAGGTGATGGCAGAAATTCATTATAGGAATACAGGGCTTCAGGACAGTGATGTTTCTAAACTTTTATACAGCAAAGTTTAATGCCCAACAGTTGATATATCATTGCCTTATGAAATAATGTTATTATTTAAACACAATTTTGAGAGCCCTACATTAGGAACATAGCAGTAATTTTCTTTACAATCTTAATTTGGTCCTGGGAAACTCAATGTCTTTTATTTTGCAATATGACTGTTGAATCAGACTGGAATGGGAAAGTTGGCCCAGTAAACTCTTCAATTAAGATTTATCCAAGCCTTGCATCTCTAACTCATTTTTTCTTTCATTCATGATATGGATACAGAACCGCAGTTTTCAAATACCTATATGAATTTCCATGATAAGATTTTTGGATGGGTACTAGCTTTATTCAAAAAATGAACTGAAAGGCAGTCTTAAGAGAATTCAAATTTACATAATCAACTATATTTTAATTTCTCAACCAATGCTATTGGCAAGGTTTAAAAATGAACCCCAAATTAAACTACCCCTGAAAATTAGGTATACTGAAATTCTGCTCTAACACCTCTTGACATACGAGTTAGTAAAAATAAGATGTTTTCAAAATCACATTCACAAAATATTTAATATTTTAATATTTATGTAGTTATATGGCCAGAGTCTTATTTTGAAGGTGTTTCACATGTAAGATGGATGTAAGGATTGAATCATTCAGTCATCAAACAGTTAATGAGGTCCTATAGATAAAGCAAATTTTAATTACTTGGGATTCAAAGATGAATAAGGCAATGCTGCTGAAACATTGTTGAAAGGGGCATATGTGTAAATAAATCATGGAGATATAATGTAATACACACACATTTAGTAAACCATTGTTATGCCTAGGTCTGGTGTGTTGGAATATACTTAGGGTTATACTTGACTTACATTTGAAGAACTAGTAGATTATTTTCAATCAGAAAATCTGGAAGGATATTCTAGAGAGTGGAAACAGCATAAGCCAAGGTTCACAAGCCTACAAGTGTGTGGACAATTTGGGGTCCACAAACCAAACTTGGTTAGAGAAAGAACTGGTTGCGCAAGAGGCCAATGGTGTAGCTAAAAACAAGTTGAGCGGGATTTCATTTCATCTACGTAAGAGGGAATTCGGGGATTATAGAGCTGATGAAAATGAATCCAGTTTAACTGAGCAGGACCCTATGGGGCCTTCTGACGACAGGCCTTCCCCCATATCCTCTGCTTAACTCCTCTCTGAAGTACCTACATAACAGTACCTGATGCACATTTCCTGAGTTGTTTTACAGGTGTGAAAACCCCCCACCAAATGGAAGACATGAACTATTTGATGACAATGAGCACACAGCCCCAGGCCTCCTGGATCCTAAGGATTGATAATGTTAACCCCTGTGACACTGCCCTGTTACCTCACCAACAGCCAATCAGAGAATTGTGCATGAGCTGACCACATACCCTGAGCCCATCTTGCTCCCTCACCTGGCTTTTTAAAAATGTTTTGCTGAAACTCTTGGGGAGCTCAGTGGGTATTTTAGAGCATGAGCCACCCGTCTTCTTACATGGCCCTGCAATAAACCTTTCTCTGCTCCAACGTCCAACATATCGGTTTGGCCTCACCATGTACTGGGCACACAAACTTGCACTAACACCAGTAGTCAGCCTGATTCAACCAGCACATGGGAAAAGCAAATGTGAAAGTCACCGCTCAGCAGCATAGTTGCATCATCCCAGTTCTAGTTTTGCAACTGATTATTTGGGTCATCTTTGCTAATGTATTCAGTCTCCACACATGTATCAAATGAAGTAACAGATTCAGAGGGTCTCTAAACCTAGTTACAGTTTTAAAAGATAAGCTGGAGTTCTGAGATGACCATTTTGGTTGTCACTAGATGTTAGAAATTTTGCACACATTATCAAATATAGGCATAGGGCATCATCAGAGAAACCAACTAGAAAGCAATGATATACACAGATAGTTGATTCACATTTTAATATTTTGTGAAAGCATTTAAAGGGTCTTGTGGTATTTATTTAAGCCTTCCTTACTTTAGTGGACATTTAGCATATGTTTTTAGATGTGTAGCACTACTTGAATGTCTCTCCTATGTGAAAATTTTCCAGCTTATGGGTTCCATGTCCTCAAGATAGGAGCTAGGAACTCACTTTCCTATTTCCTTTGCAGCTGGGGCTTAGCACATGACACTGGCTCCATCATTTAAAAGCATCTGACCAAAATTTTATTTCAGCAGAAAGTGAGCTGAAGAAGGAGGAACCCATGTGGTGGGGATATCTACCTTTTCAAGGCAGCTACTGGAGAGGTCCTGCTAGAGGAATTCCCTGCTCAGTACTAGCAATGCTAGTTCAAGTGCCTATGATATTGACAACAACAACAACCAGTCAGCCAGTGTGACTTGGGCATTTAAGTAGCTGTATAAGCCTCCAAATGTGTTTCTCGACCCTGCTGGAAAGTCTTGCATGCTACCAATATTGTTTAGTAACTTTCTTTCTGCTTAAACTAATGTGGGGGGATCCTAGTATTTACATCTAAGAATCCTTTCTGATCCAGCAACCTGACCTCCTTTTCCTTTGATCTCTCATTTTGCCGAACTCTGTGTCTGATAGATAGGTAGAGCTTTCCATCATGAGTCAGAGCCAGAATACTATTCCTCTTGGAATAAATCAGAATGTAACCTTTTCTGACGATCTTTCAGTGATGACAAAAGTGCCCACTCTCCAAATAAAGCATCTCAGGACTGAGCAGTGAGTCACTTTGGTGTTATTAGGGGTTCTCTTCTCTCTGTCATCTCACTCCAAAATTTGATGTAGAAAATTGCTCTAAGGGAATATCTGCTAAAACTTACGATTTCTTGAGAGAGATTGACTGATAGAAAAGGTAAGGAAGAGAGGAATCAGAAAGAATAGGGAGGCAGTGGATCTGTGTTGAGAACAAAAAAACCAGAAACAGTTGAAAGAGAAGAAGACAGAAAGTATAATGGGGGTTGGTAATTGTCTGCCTGGAACTTTGGAACTGGAAGGATTCTATATGCTTAAATATATCCCAGGTGCCCCTGCACCTTAAATTGTAGCATTCAGTAGCATTCAGTTACAATTTATTTTGATTAATTACTGCTCTCTCCAGTTGTCTCCTATACAATGGATGTGTCAAACACAGGTAATCCACTAAGTCATTGACAACTCCATGAGTCAATGAGCCAGTTTTGAGATTCTTATTGCATGGTTTGCATCCTTCCCCTGCAATCCTCACCTTTTTAATTGCACTCTACTTTCTTTCCCAGTCCTGCCATTCTCCTTTTCCTGAAAAATTGCTCTACCTATAATCTCTCATCCTGCTTACATAGGCTTTCACAAAGGTATTTGTAAAGATTCACTTTCTCCATGTAACTGTAAGGGAGTTTTGCTTCCCCAAGGATGAAAATCCCTGGGTGAGGCAGACTTGATCTTTACTTTGATATGTTCTTTCCCATCTTCTGATTCTACCCCACCTCTGCAAGTTCTAAGAAGAGATATCTTCAGTTTTGCTTTAACCTAGTATCTCACAGTGAGTGGCTTCATAGCATAATATGGAGCTTAATGGAGACTTACACAAATAAGCTCATGTGCTGTCTTTGTTGTTCATTCATTTCAGGCTGTTCAGCCTGACTTTGGCTCACCTTAAGGTCCCTTATTTTTACTTTACATTTCTCTCTCCTTAGATACCTTAATTCTCTCTTCCCACGGCCCCGTCCCCATACCCAAAACTGAATATAAAGCATTTTGGTGGGTTATTGGGAGATGCATATGATTATCTGGATGCAATATATGTTTGTACAGAGGCTGACATAGCCAGGTCATGTGTGTAGAGGTCTACCTGACTTCATTCTATGGGGTTATACAACAGAAAAACTAAGAAGTCTCTGGGGGCCCCAGGGCATATGTCCTCCAAAATAGAAATTCTCAATACTTTTCTCCATGGAGTGCCCATGACAGATGCACTTCCAAGGGAGAATCTCTTGCTGTCAGTTCTCAGTAAGTTCACTATTTCTTCTCTGAAAGACAGTGATACCAAATGTACTTTCTATCAAAGATAATAGAGGGAGTCAGTGGAGTCTACTTTAAATATAAACGTCAGTCATTCAAAGTGTCACTCCTCTTGGTAACACATGCTTATGACAGACCTCACTGCTGATCAGAACACAGCAGAAGGAAGTGGCACCTCAGCCTAAGGTTCTGTGACGGTATTTCTTGTCTGCTTCTCCGTTGCCTCCCATACTTGCTGTTCTAACTATGCCTGTTGACCTCCTTTGTCTTCTTGCCTTACCCTCTTGTAACTGCTTCCTCTTTGGCATATATTTCACAATCGTGTAGACGATCCTCTTAGTAGTGATGCCTTTTCAAGATTATACAACCCAGTCCGCTCTTCTCTGCTAGGAAGGAATGAGGTATCCAAACTTTGTCTATTCGTGTTTATCTAGATTCACTCACCCGCCCAGGACTTAACCTGATAGCTTTTCTGGAAACAGATGAATAAGACACTGGCTGAAATCTTTACCTGACTCTTCATTTCAGGAAAGCCAAAATGCTTTAGCAGGTAGTAAGCGTCTTCACTTTGTAAAGATCAAAAGAGGACTCAGCTAAGCACATCTCGCTAGAGTAGCACAGGTGAGCTAGAACGCTCACCACGACAAATCAATGTAACTACGTTTCCCTCCTCTGTTCTGTGAGTTCCTCAGCTGCACACCTTGAGAGCTGCTGATAATAATTAGAAACGTGCGTAGAGTGAGGATTCCCCATTGCCTCTTCACCAAATCAGTGAAAATCCGATGTATTCATGAGGAACACACCCAAGCTTTGTATTTTCAAAAAGACAGAGCCATGCTGCCTTTCAGTTTTTATGTAAAACTTACATTTAATGAAATGTACACATTTATAGGAGTGGGGACATGAAGACTCAGAGGGTTGCGGTGACCTTATGTTTTGTTATAATTATTTTTGTAATTTATAGAAAGTGTATTATTTTAACTGAAGACATAGTTTAACCTAAATGAAGTCTTCTAGAATCCTCTCAACATGATACAAAGTCTTACACAGAGCTTGTAGGTAAATTTCAATTTAGAATATATGTATATATGTATCTAAAATTACCTCCCTAGCATTTTAGTTTTTAATAAATTAAATTTTAATGAGAAGTGTAAAATAAATGTACTTGCTTTAACTGGTTGTTACATTACTTTTTTAGAACATATTTGAAAGTATTGATATTCTCATTCATTTTGAAAATATTTTCAGTGACATTAGCTTCAAACAGATTTTATTCGTTTGTTTCTATAACTCTAATATTGTGCAGTTTTTCTTTCTGAAGCTGTCATAAATAAGAATGAGCTTTGGTTTCAGCTGCTGTAGTTTTATATGACTGAAAGAGGTTAGTTATTGCAGAGTCTAAGTGGAAAGATGGTAAATTGACACTCATCAGAAAGGCCCATTTAGTATTTCTGAGTCTAATTAAATACTATAAATCCACTTCAAGAGGCTTTGCTCAAGTGATGTGCAATGCTGTCCTCACTCCATAATTGAACGACATGCCCTTTATCACCATGTTTCTGTGGAATGGAATAGAAAAGCTGTGCAGTCACTTCTGAGGACATGGTCCAGGTTCTCCTTTCTGGGGATAACAATGGATGGGGAGCTTTTTGGGGTAGTCTGTAATATTGCTATATCATGATACCTGGTCTGCACTAAGGTGCAGGTATCATGATTTGGGTCTCTTTTCACCGAGTATTAATCTTGGCATATGAATTTGCCTGGAGTACAGTTTGAGTTTCGTGAGCCTTTAGCCTATGTTTTTGTTTTTTTTTTTTTTTTTTTTCGGTACGCAGGCCTCTCACCGTCGTGGCCTCTCCCGTTGCGGAGCACAGGCTCCGGACGCGCAGGCTCAGCGGCCATGGCTCACGGGCCCAGCCGCTCCGCTGGCATGTGGGATCCTCCCGGAGCGGGGCACGAACCCGTGTCCCCTGCATCGGCAGGCGGACTCTCAACCACTGCGCCACCAGGGAAGCTCGTGAGCCTTTAACAACTGGTTTCCATGCAAGTCTTTGGCTTCCTTCCATGGCTGAGGCTATGGGTTGCTGCCACTCCCTCACTCAAGGGTGGCTCCTTCTGCATCTTCTTTGTTAGGACCAGACCTCTAAATTATATGTTTTTGCCGAGGAGAACACAATTTGTACAGCTTCACAATGTTCACAAGGTGACATCATTACCATCAACAAGGTGACACTCATCTAGAAGCTACCATTAATCACTTTGGGCTCAATATGTGCTGATAACATGCACACATATATATGTGTATGTATACCTATATATACACATAAATGTATATCTATATATACAACATTGCATAATACATAGTGCAAATGATTTTATTTTCTATAATTAGTAACACTTAAAGTGTCTACATGTAAAAAAGAGTTGTAAATAAGAAACCAATGTTTTCACATAATAATATCCTGAAGGCAGTGTCTCTACTGTTGTAGAAAAAAAAGACAAGCAACCAAAACAAAAAAAAAAAACAATTAAAAAAATGTGCATGTGTGTGTGTTTTGGAGGACGTCATCGAGCAGATGTGATTGCCCGTTGACCCAAGAGCTGAATTGGGGCAATCAACTCTTCTAACCCCCTACCCCATCCTTAGAATGTATGTTCTGCCCACCGTTCTTACAGTGGGAGCCATTTTCAAGGCTGCAGCCTTGAGAGACCATCTGGATAGTATATGTGACTGAACCCAGTGAAGGTCTCTATATAAACTTTTAACATTCTGGTGGCAGGTGTGGAGATTGACTCTCCTTGCAGCAACCCAAGACAAGCCTCCTATGTAAGTTACCTTTCTAGTTAAACCTGCCACTTAACAGGCTGGAGCAACTTGCCCTGTTCTTCAGTCTCTCCTTGCCCTCCATGTATGAGCGCCAGTTTGTAAAGAGAGAGGGGCTTAAGGTGTGATTGTGGGAGTATATGGCTCCTTAAAGCCACAGGTCTTCAGCTATAATGAAAAGATGATTCTGCACTAAAGACAAAGAAAAGCAAAAACCTTAACCTCCTTTGCTCTTAGGCTTCTACCCTGCCTTGAAAACATTATGCTAAGTGAAATTAGCCATACAAAGAAGCACACATATTATAGGATTCCATTTATAGCCTTATATGAGGTACCTAGAATAGGCAAAATTTCCTTCCTTTTAATGGTTGAATAAGATTCGGAGAGGGGGAAAGGTAAGCTGGGACGAAGTGAGAGAGTGGCATGGACATATACACACTACCAAATGTAAAATAGATAGCTAGAGGGAAGCAGCTGCATAGCACAGGGAGATCAGCTCGGTGCTTTGTGACCACCTAGAGGGGTGGGATAGGGAGGGTGGGAGGGAAATGCAAAAGGGAGGAGATATGGGAATATGTGTATGTGTATAGCTGATTCACCTTGTTTTAAAGCAGAAACTAACACACCATTGTAAAGCAATTATACTCCAATGAAGATGTTAAAAAAAGACTCATATGTAATTTCATTATACATATAATTAAATTTATCATAAGTTTAAATAAATACATATATAATTAAATAATTAAGTTAAATGTGGGATATATATATATATATATATATATATATATATAGTCTATCCATATTTTGTTTATCAAATGATCTGTTGATGGACACTTGGTTGTTTCCACCCTTTGACTTCTATGAATAATGTCACTATGAACATTGATCAAGACTCTGCTTTCAATTATTTTGGATATACCTAGGAGTGGAAACTTCTGGGTCATATAGTAGTTCTACATTTAACTTGCTGAGGAACCACCAAACTTTTTTCCACAGAAGCTGCACCATTTTTTATTCCCACCAGCAAGGCACATGTTCTAATTTCTCCACATCCTCACAGTTTTTTAAAAAAGTACAGCCATCCCAGGGGATGTGAAGTTGTAACTCATTATAATTTTGCTTTACATTTCTCTAATAAATAGTGACATTGAGCATCTTTTTATGTGTTTTTTGACCATTTGTCTATCTTTGGAGAAATGTCTTTGTAAGTCCTTTGCACATTATATAATCAGGTTTGTTTTTTGTTGTTGAATTTTAGGAGTTGTTTATATATTCTGGATATTAATCCCTTATGAGATATATGATTTGCAAATATTTTCTCCTATTCCATGGGTTGCTTTTTCACTCTGTTGATTGTGTTCCTTGATGTGCAAAAATTTTTAACTTTGATGTAATTCAATTTACCTAGTTTTGTTGCTGTTGTTGTTGTTGCCTGTGCTTTTGGTGTCATATCCATGAAATTGCTGCAAATCTAAAGTCATGAGGATTTCCACCTAAAGTCTTCTTCTAAGAGTTTTATAGTTTTAGCTTTTAAGTTAAGGTCTTTTGATTCATTTTAGTTAATTTTTTTTGTATATGGTGTAAGGTAAAGGTTCAACTTCATTCTTTTGCATATGGATATCCAGTTTTCCCAGCACCATTTGTTGCCAAGGTAGTATGTCATTTTACAGAGCCTCATTAAAATCTTATTTATTCTGGGCTTCCCTGGTGGTGCAGTGGTTAAGAGTCCGCCTGCCGATGCAGGGCACACGGGTTGGTGCCCCGGTCCAGGAGGATACCACATGCTGCGGAGCGGCTGAGCCCGTGAGCCATGGCCACTGAGCCTGCGCATCCGGAGCCTGTGCTCCACAACGGGAGGGGCCAGAGCAGTGAGAGGCCCGCGTACAGCAAAAAAAAAAAAAAAAAAAAAATCTTATTTATTCTAATAACTTGTCTACAGACAAATTAATCTGTAGATTGATTTGAGTTTGTTATGAAGACACATATCAGTGGCCAATAAGCGTTTTCCAATCCTTTTCCTCCTTCCTTCCTTCCTCTCTCTCTCTCTCTCTCTCTCTCTCCCTTCCTTCCTTTCACTTTCTTTTCTTTCCCTATGTCCCTTCATAAACAATCTTTAAGTCACTATAGATCACCATAAACCCCGTCATGAACAGTGAATCCTTATGATCAATTGCCTGTGAATTTGTTCTGTATTGTTATTTCCAACCAGCTCATTAATATTTTAAAAATATATATTTATATTTTAAGTTTTACCCAGCATTTTCAGTTGTGCTCTCCCTAGGGTGGTTTCTATGAACACTGCTTTCCTACCTGGAACAGTCAGATTGTGGGACTTCCCATTGTGGTCCAGTGGTTAAGACTCTGTGCTTCCACAGCAGGGGGCACAGGGAACTAAGGCCCCACATGCCTCTTGGCCAAAGAGAACAAAACAAAACAAAAAACAGTCAGATTGATTTCTTTTGTTTGCATCCAAGAGCCTTAATGAAACCTGTCTCAGAGAAAATAGGGAAGATCTGAGAACAAGATTACTATGTTAACACAGTGCCAGTTAAATGAGAGCCATTCAGCAAATTTTAATTATTATTATTATTAATTTATTATTCTTATTTTCATTTATCTTATGATCGTTTCATACAACCTCAGGAATATTTCGTGTTAAAAAGGGTACTCCCTAGAGGACTATACCTGATCAAAGACATAGATTAGTTTTGGGCAGATATCAAGCATGGATGAAGTAGCTGCTGGGGAGGAAGTGAGAAGGGTCCTGTCATTTCATACATTATAAGTAGGAAGAGAGCACAAATATTTTTTTTTTTAGATGTGCTACCTACCCTTCTGAAGGTTTTACTTTAAAGTAAAAAATATTCCCATTGATATCAGGACAATGGTTCCTGTGTGTGTTTCAAATTGTAGAACAAGATCATAATGAGAGAGAGGGTTTTACTTTCAGGATCTTGATAAATGTCAAACCACTGAGCACAAATTCATTAGCCAGCCTGTACGCCTTTAGGGTGGTAGTTGGTAAATGAGCAAGTATTTGTTTAATTTCAAATCTTCTGAATTTCTCTTCAAACCATGAAGTTTCTATGACAGCATGCTTTTACATACGTACAAAGAATGATTAGCAGTGTCAAATTTAAATTTCATGTGCTTATGGTCTGAATTAGACTTCCAGTCCTTGGTATTTTAATATCATTTGCAATTTCCTTTTTATTTTCAAAATTAAAGTTTCCCAGTAAATATAGACTTTTAATGTTATATACTTCATGCTTCTTTCTAGAAACAAGAGTCTTTGCCGATAGGTTTAATGCTGTAATATGTACTATCATTCAGATGGACTATGCTAATTTTAGAGTACTTTAAAAGTTTTTCTTCTCTGTTGGGAGACCCTCAATCAAACTCTACCTTTCAAAGTAGAGTCTTACGGTATCCCTGAAAACTCAACACTCAGTAAACAGTTTTAAATTTTTTTCTCAAAAAAAATAGGAATAAGCTTTGACAAGCTACTGTTCTCATAGAAGTCACACTCAAACTTACTGTTTACTTTCTTAAGAAAAATGACTGTCACTTTAGTGCAACTAATAAAACTGCGATTATTAAAACTTTGCAAAGTTCCTTTGCAAAAACATTTTCAAAAAATTATGATAACTTGATACTTCATATTCCTATAGGGAGAGAGCAATCAGCTGGTTGAATCCACTATCACTGAGGAAATGAAATTATGACTTGACTTTACCTCTATAAATCACTTCTGTCCAAAGGCAATTGTAAAGGGATCCAGGCTTCTCTGCACTGTTTTTTGAAATAGTTTGTTCATTTTAGGTAAAACTCTGTGTTTGCTTCTTCCTAGAACTGGGGTATCAAAACTACTTAAACATTTTTTTTTTTTTTGCGGTACACGGGCCTCTCACTGTCGCGGCCTCTCCCGTTGTGGAGCACAGGCTGCGGACGCGCAGGCTCAGCGGTCATGGCTCACGGGCCCAGCCGCTCCGCGGCATGTGGGATCCTCCCCGACCGGGGCAAGAACCTGCGTCCTCTGCATCGGCAGGCAGACTCTCAACCACTGCACCACCAGGGAAGCCCTCTACATCTCTAATTTTGTAGACATGTAGCTTGAGGCACAGAAAAGCAAAGATGTGTGTGTATGTTGCTATTGAACATTGGTGTATTCTCGACCCAGCCTTTCACTCATTCTTATTTCCTGGGCTTCAGCTTTCTGACCTTCCTTATGTGCCTCACTGTTGTTGATAGACTTAAATGGAGGAGTTTGCTTCAAGTCTGACATGTTCCTTCTCATCCTTGATCTTGAGTATATCAATAAACACTGACTCATGCACTGAAGAAGCAGATTGAGTTGGACACAAAGTTGTGTATTTCCAGTTATCAAGAAATTTGGTGAAATGCCTCAAACCTGGCAAATGCCTGGGCCACCACTTAATGATTGATTCAATGGCATTCAAGACATAATATCTGGGAGAGACCTTCAAGATGATGGAGGAGTTAGAAGTGGAGATCACTTTCCTCTCCACAAATACATCAGAAATACATCTACACGTGGAACAACTCCTACAGAACACCTACTGAACACTGGCAGAAGACCTCAGACTTCCCTAAAGACAAGAAACTACCCACATATCTGGCTAGGGCAAAAGAAAAAAGAGACAAAAGAATAGGGATGGGACCTGCACCTCTGGGAGGGAGATGTGAGGGAGGAAAAGTTTCCACACACTAGAAATTCCCTTACTGGCGGGGATGGTGGGTGGGCAGGAGGGAAGCCTCAGAGCCATGGAGGGGAGCACAGCAACAGGCGTGCAGAAGGCAAAGCTGGGAGATTCCTGCACAGAGGCTCCCTGCCGACCAGGACTCACCAGCCAGAGAGGTTTTTCTGCTCACCTGCCAGGGCAGCTGGCGGCTGGAAGCTGAGGCTTGGGCTTTGGAGGTCAGACCCCAGGGAGATGATTGGGGTTGGCTGTGTGAACACAGCCTGAAGGGGCTAGTGAGCCACAGCTAGCCAGGAGGGAGTCCAGGAAAAAGTCTGGATCTGCCTAAGAGGCAAGAGACCATTGTTTCTGGGTGTGCGAGGAGAGGGGATTCAGAGCATTGCCTAAAAGAGCTCCAGAGACAGGCGCGAGCCGCAGCTATCAGCACGGACCCCAGGATGGGCATGAGACTCTAAGGCTGCTGCTGCAGCCACCAAGAAGCCTGTGTGTGAGCACAGGTCACTGTCCACATCTCCCCTCCCAGAAGCCTGTGCAGCCTGCCACTGCCAGGGTCCCGTGATCCAGGGACAACTTCCTTGGGAGAACACACGGCACACCTCAGGCTGGTGCAACGTCATGCTGTCCTCTGCCGCCTCAGGCTCGCCCTGCATTCCATACCCTCCCCCAGGCATGAGTGAGCCAAACCCTTGAGTCAGCCTCTCCTTTAACCCCGTCCTGTCTAAGGGAAGAACAGATGCCTTCAGGCAACCTGCACACAGAGGCAGGACCAAATCTAAAGCTGAACCCCAGGAGCTGTGTGAACAAAAAAGAGAAAGGGAAATCTCTCCCAGCAGCCTCATGAGCAGCAGATTAAATCTCCACAATCAACTTGATGTACCCTGCATCTGTGGAATACCTGAATAGACAATGAATCATGCCAAAATTGAGGCAGTGGACTTTGGGAGCAACTGTAGACTTAGGGTTTGCTCTCTGCATCTAATTTGTTTCTGGTCTTAAGTTTATCTTAGTTTAGTATTTAGAGTTTATTATCATTGGAAGATTTGTTTATTGATTTGGTTGCTCTCTTCCTTTTATATATAACATATATATATATATATATTTTTTCCTTTATTTCTTTTTGTGAATGTGCATGTGTAAGCTTCTTTGTGTGATTTTGACTATATAGCTTTGCTTTTACCATTTGTCCTAGGGTTCTGTTTCTCCTGTTTTTTTTTTTTTTTTTTTTTTTTTTTTTTGTATAGTTTTTAATGCTTGTTATCATTGATAGATATGTTTTTTGGTTTGGTTGCTCTCTTTTTTCTTATTCTTTTTTCTTATTTTTAAATTATTTTATTTTTAATTATTTTTTATTTTAGTAACTTTATTTTACTTATTTTTATTTTTTTCTTTCTTTATTTCTTTTTTTCTCCCTTTTCTTCTGAGCCATGTGGCTGACAGGGTCTTGGTGCTCTGGCCGGGTGTCAGGACTGTGCCTCTGAGGTGGGAGAGCCGAGTTCAGAATATTGGTCCACCAGAGACATCTCAGCTCCATGTAGTATCAAACAGCAAAAGCTCTCCCAGAGATCTCCAACTCAATGCAAAGACCCAGCTACATTCAACAGCTAGCAAGCTACAGTGCTGTACAATCTATGGCAAACAACTATCAAGACAGGAACACAACCTCACCCATTAGCAGAGAGGCTACCTAAAATCATAATAAGGTCACAGATATCCCAAAACACAGCACCAGACACAGTCCGGACGACCAGAAACACAAGATCCAGCCTCATCCACCAGAACACAGGCACCAGACCCCTCCACTAAGAAGCCTACACAACCCACTGAAGCAACCTTAGCCACTGGGGGCAGACACCAAAAACAATGGGAACTACGATCTTGCAGCCTGCGAAAAGGAGACACCAAACACACTAAGTTAAGCAAGATGAGAAGACAAAGAAACACACAACAGATGAAGGAGCAAGGTAAAAACCCACCAGACCAAACAAATGAAGAGAAAATAGGCAGTCTAACTGAAAAAGAATTTAGAGTAATGATAGTAAAGATGATCCAAACTCTTGGAAATAGAATGGAGAAAATACAAGAAACATTTAACAAGTACCTAGAAGAACTAAAGAGCAAACAATGATGAACAACACAATAAATGAAATTAAAAATTCTCTTGAAGGAATCAATAACAGAATAACTGAGGCAGAAGAATGGATAAGTGACCTGGAAGATAAAATAGTGGAAATAACTACTGCAGAGCAGAATAAAGAAAAAAGAATGAAAAGAATTGAGGACTGTGTCAGAGACAACTGGGACAACATTAAATGTGTCAACATTCTAATTATAGGGGTCCCAGAAGAAAAAGAGAAAAAGAAAAGGACTGAGAAAATATATGAAGAGATTATAGTTGAAAACTTCCCTAATATGGGAAAGGAAATAGTCAATCATGTCCAGGAAGTGCAGAGAGTCCGATACAGAATAAATCCAAGGAGAAACATGCCAAGACACATAGTAATCAAACTATCAAAAATTATATACAAAGAAAAAATATTAAAAGCAACAAGGGAAAAACAAGAAATAACATACAAGCGAATCCCCATAAGGTTAACAGGTGATCTTTCAGCAGAAAACTGCAAGCCAGAAGGGAATGGCAAGACATACTTAAAGGGATGAAAGGGAAAAATCTACAACCAAGATTACTTTACCCAGCAAGGATCCCATTCAGATTCGATGGAGAAATTAAAACCTTTACAGAAAAGCAAAA
Organism: Platanista minor; assembly: GCA_004363435.1. Taxonomy (NCBI): domain Eukaryota; kingdom Metazoa; phylum Chordata; class Mammalia; order Artiodactyla; family Platanistidae; genus Platanista; species Platanista minor. The sequence continues at coordinate 11,935 of RJWK010000042.1, read as the reverse complement.
GCTAAGAGAATTCAGCACCACCAAAACAGCTTTACTACAAATGCTGAAGGAACTTCTCTAGGCAGGAAACACAAGAGAAGGAAAAGACCTACAATAACAAGCCCAAAACAATTAAGAAAATGGTAATAGGAACATACATATTGATAACTACCTAAAATGTAACTGGATTAAATGCTCCAACCAAAAGACATAGACTGGCTGAATGGATGCAAAAACAAGACGCATGTATATGCTGTCTACAAGAGACCCACTTCAGACCTAGGGACACATAAAGACTAAAAGTGAGGGGATGGAAAAAGATATTCCATGCCAATGGAAATCAAAAGAAAGCTGGAGTAGCAATTCTCATATCAGACAAAATAAGCTTTAAAATCAAGACTATCACAAGAGACAAAGAAGGTAACTACGTAATGATCAAGAGATCAATCCACGAAGAAGATATAACAATTGTAAGTATTTATTCATCCAACATAGGAGCACTTCAATATATAAGGCAAATGCTAACAGCCATAAAATGGGAAACTGACAATAACACAATCATAGTAGGGGAGTTTAACACCCCACTTTCACCAAAGGAAAGATCATCATGGCAGAAAATTAAGAAGGAAACACAAGCTTTAAATGATACATTAAACAAAATGCACTCAATTGATGTTTATAGGATATTCCATCCAAAAACAACAGAATACACTTTCTTCTCAAGTGCTCATGGAACACTCTCCAGGATATATCATATCTTGGGTCAAAAATCAAGCCTTGGTAAATTTAAGAAAATTGAAATCATATCAAGTATCTTTTCTGACCACATGCTTTGAGACTAGATATCAATTACAGGACAAAATCTGTAAAAAAAAAAACCCAAACACATGGAGACTAAACAATACACTACTAAATAACCAAGAGATCACTGAAGAAATCAAAGAGTAAATAAAAAAATACCTAGAAACAAATGACAATGAAAACATGACAACCCAAAACTTATGGGATGCAGCAAAAGCAGTTCTAAGAGGGAAGTTTATAGAAATACAATCCTACCTCAAGAAACAAGAAACATCTCAAATAAACAACCTAACCTTACACCTAAAACAATTAGAGAAAGAAGAACAAAAAAAACCCCCCAAAGTTAGCAGAAGGAAAGAAATTCTAAAGGTCAGATCAGAAGTAAATGAAGGAAACGACAGCAAAGATCAATAAAACTAAAAGTTGTTTCTTTGAGAAGATAAACAAAACTGATAAACCATTAGTCAGACTCATCAAGAAAAAAAGGGAGAAGACTCAAATCAATTGAATTAGAAATGAAAAAGGAGAAGTAACAACTGACACTGCTGAAATACAAAGGATCATGAGAGATTACTACAAGCAACTATATGCCAATAACATGGACAACCAGGAAGAAAAGGACAAATTCTTAGAAAAGCACAACCTTCCAAGACTGACCCAGGAAGAAGTAGAAAATATAAACATACCAATCAGAGGCACTGAAATTGAGAGTATGATTAAAAATCTTCCAACAAACAGAAGCCCAGGACCAGATGGTTTCACAGGTGAATTCTATCAAATATTTAGAGAAGAGCTAACACCTATCCTTCTCAAACTCTTCCAAAATATAGCAGAAGGAAGAACACTCCCAAACTCATTCTACAAGGCCACCATCACCCTGACACCAAAATCAGACAAAGATATCACAAAGAAAGAAAACTACAGGCCAATATCACTGATGAACATAGATGCAAAAATCCTCAACAAAATACTAGCCAACAGAACAGAACGGCACATTAAAAGGATCATGCAGCCTGATCAAGTGGGGTTTACCCCAGGAATGCAAAGATTCTTCAACATATACAAATCAATCAATGTGATAAAACATATTAACAAATTGAAGGGGAAAAACCATATGATCATCTCAATAGATGCAGAAAAAGCTTTTGACAAAATTCAACACCCATATATGATAAAAACCTTCCAGAAAGTAGGCAAGAGGGAACTTATCTCAACATAATAAAGGCCATATATGACAAACCCACAGATAACATCATTCTCAAAGGTGAAAAACTGAAATCATTTCCACTAAGATCAGGAACAAGACGAGTTTGCTCACTCTTACCACTATTTTTCAACATAGTTTTGAAAGTTTTAGCCACATCAATCAGAGAAGAAAAATAAAAGGAATCCAAATGGGAAAAGAAGAAGTGAAGCTGTCACTGTTTGCAAATGACATGATACTATACATAGAGAATCCTAAACATGCTACCAGAAAACTACTAGAGCTAATCAATGAATTTGGTAAAGTAGCAGGCTACAAAATTAATGCACAGAAATCACTTGCATCCCTATACACTAATGACGAAAAATCTGAGAGAGAAATTAAGGAAACACTCCCATTTCCCACTGCAACAGAAAGAAAAAAATACCTAGGAATAAACCTACCAAAGGGGACAAAAGACCTGTATGCAGAAAACTATAAGATACTGCTGAAAGAAATCAAAGACGATACAAACAGTTGGAGAGACATACCATATCCTTGGATTGGAAAAATCAACATTGTGAAAAGGACTATACTACCCAAAGAAATCTACACATTTAGTGCAATCCCTGTGAAACTACTAATGGCATTTTTCACAGCACTAGAACAAAAAAATCTCACAACTGGTAGGGAAACACAAAGACCCTGTATAGCCAAAGCAATCTTGAGAAAGAAAAACGGAAGTGGAGGAATCAGGCTCCTGGACTTCAGACTACACTACAAAGCTACAGTAATCAAGACAGTATGGTACTGGCACAAAAACAGAAATATGGAGCAATGGAACAGGATAGAAAGTCCAGAGATAAACCCATGCACATATGGTCATCTTATTTTTGATAAAGGAGGCGAGAATATACAGTAGAGGAAAGACAGCCTCTTCAATAAGTGGTGCTGGGAAAACTCTACAGCTACACGTAAAAGAATGAAATTAGAACACTCCCTAACACCATACCCCAAAATAAACTCAAAATGGATTAAAGACCTAAATGTAAGGCCAGACACTATAAAACTCTTAGAGAAAAACATAGGCAGAACACTCTATGACATAAATCACAGCAAGATCCTTTTTGACCCACCTCCTAGAGAAATGTAAATAAAAACTGAAATAAACAAATGGGACCTAATGAAACTTAAAAGCTTTTGCATAGCCAAGGAAAACAAACAAAAGACAACCCTCAGAATGGTAGAAAATATTTGCAAATGAAGCCACTGACAAAGGATTAACCTCCAAAATTTACAAGCAGCTCATGCAGCTCAATATCAAAAAAATAAACACCGCAATACAAAAACGGGCAGAAGACCTAAATAGACATTTCTCCAAAGAAGATATACAGATTGCCAAGAAACACATGAAAGAATTACTAATCATCAGAGAAATGCAAATCAAATCTACAATGAGTTATCACCTCACACCAGTCAGAATGGCCATCATCAAAAAGCTACAAACAAAAAATGCTGGAGTGGGTGTTGAGAAAAGGGAACCCTCTTGCACTGTGGTGGGAATGTAAATTGATAGCACCACTATGGAGAACAGTATGGAGGTTCCTTAAAAAACTAAAAATAGAACTACCATATGACCCATCAATCCCACTATTGGGCATATGCACTGAGAAAACCATGATTCAAAAAGAGTCATGTACCACAATGTTCATTGCAGCTCTGTTTACAATAGCCAGGACATAGAAGCAACCTAAGTGTTCATCAACAGATGAATGGATAAAGAAGATGTGGCACATATATATAATGGAATATTACTCAGCCTTAAAAAGAAACCAAATTGAGTTATTTGTAGTGAGGTGGATGGACCTAGAGTGTGTGATACATAGTGATGCAAGTCAGAAAGAGAAAAACAAATACCGTATTCTAACACATATATATGGAATGAAAAAAAAATGGTTATGAAGAACCTAGGGGCAGGATAGGAATAAAGATTCAGATGTAGAGAATGGACTTGAGGACATGGGGAGGGGGAAGGGTAAGCTGGGACGAAGTGAGAGAATGGCAAGGACTTATATATACTCCCCAATGTTAAATAGATAGCTAGTGTGAAGCAACCGCATAGCACAGGGAGACCAGCTAGGTGCTTTGTGACAACCTAGAAGGGTGGGATAGGGAGGATGCAAGGGAGATGCAAGAGGGAGGAGATATGAGGATAATATGTATATTTATAGCTGATTCACTTTGTTATAAAGCAGAAACTAACCCACCATTGTAAAGCTATTATACTCCAATAAAGTCGTTAAAAAAAAAAAAAAATATATATATATATAATATTTGTACTATCAGTATTTCAAAGTGATGGCAAGACAAAAGCACAGTGTAGGCTGGCTGAAAGGATGGATGATTTTTTAGTGAGCTAGCGGATGGCAAGTCAGTTCAGTAAAGGAACACAAAGGGAACTGATCACAAATATTATATGCTAATTATATGGCACTTGGATTGGAAAAAATTTTTTTAAGGCTATTGTGTAAAAATGATGAAAACCTTTAGCTTAATGCATAACTAGTAAGCTCCATTTTTAATATTCACAGTAATATATGCATGCATATATTTAAATGGATAAAGCATTATTTAGCATATCTAATGTAGTCTGAGAACTCTTATGCTAGGCCATATTCAGCAGAGGGTTGTTATATGGCTCTAAACACAAGAGATTGAAAATTTCTTTAGGAGAGTTTTACCATTCTGGCATATTGAAGTTGAAATATAAGAGACTTCATCATTCTAAAGCAGAGCACTTGGGAAGGATCACTTAGGCATTACCATTAGAATAGAAAGCTGTATATTTATTTTTAGGTGAAAAATTCCCCAAATAAGACTAACATACACTTAAATTGAACCTGTATAGTTTGCTAGGGCTGCTTAAAACTGAGTTCCATGGACCAGGTGGCTTAAACAGGCAGTTTGAATAACAGAAATTTGTTTCTTCCCAGTTCTGGAGACTAGAAGTCTGAGATTGTGGTGTCAGCTGGGTTGATTTCTTCCAAGACCTCTCTCTTTGGTTTGCAGACAATCACCTTCTCCTTCTGTGGTCACATGGTCTTCCTTCAGTGTGTATGTATGTGTTCTAATCTCCTCCTCCTTAGAAAACACAAGCCATTTTGGATTAGTGCCATGCTAATGACCTCATTTTTAACTCAATGGCCCCTTAAAATTCCTGTTTCCAAATATAGTTACATTCTGGAGTCCTGGGAGTTAGGACTTTAAATAACATGAAATTTGAGGGGCATAAAATTAACCCATAGCACTGTCTTATAAATAGAATAGTGGAAATAAACTTTTCCACTGTACTCCAGTCTTCTTACTATTGAATAAATATTAATTGAGATGTATTATATGAGAGATATAGTTATGTTGAGAGTCCAGAGTTTGGAGTCTAAATACATCATCAAATAATATTCTCATTTCCATAACCATAGGCTAGATTCTAGGTGCTTCATCCGTTTTCCTCCTCAGAGGAAGAAATTATTGCTTCTTGCAGGCTCAGACCCACTTCCCAGTTCCCAGATGCATTAATTAATTAACTAGTTCATCAAACATTTATTGGATATTCTAGAGTTTATCATTGCTTCATTGTCTGTCTGCTTCAACACTGATGATTGTATTGGATTACAAGCTACTAATGATGTAACTAAAAATAATATAAATAGTTGGGTGTTTACTACGGGCTCAGGATATCACAAAGTTGAAATCAAGGTGTCATCTTGGCTGAATTCTCATCCTAAGGCTCTGGCAAAAAATTTGCTTCTAAGCGCATTCAGGTTGTTGGCTGAGTCCAGTTCCTTGTGGTTCCAAGACTGAAGTTCCTGCTTCCTTGTTGGCTGTCAGCCAGGGGACCAATTTCATCTCCTAGAGACCCCCTTCATTTCTTACCACCTGGCTCCCTCCATCTTCAAGCCAGCAACAGAGTATCAGATCCTTCTTATGTTTCGAATCTCTGACTTCTGCCATTCTCTTACTTCTAGATCCAGATCTAAAGGGCTCATATGATTAGGTTAATCCTACCCACATAACCCCCCTTTCTTAAAGACAACTGTACCATATAATATAATCTAACTGTAGAAATAAAATTAATCATATTCAGAGTCTGGAATTATGCAGTGCACGTATATGAGGGTGTGAGAAATCTTAGAAGCCATCTTAAAATTTTGCTTAGTACAATCGGTTAACTGTGGCCCCAATGAAGCTGTACAACACACCTTACCTTTGTTTGCCTCACACTTCTGAGTCTTGGTGGAATGGGTGGTCAGTTGATCTAATGTGTACCTTAGCTGGGGCAGCTTTGCTACATGTGTCTCTTGCCCTCTCCCTTGGATCAGCAGGCTAGCTGGCTATGATGATGGCCAAACAAGAGGACAAAAAGAAAGATGCAAGGCTCTTATGCTCTAGGCTCAGAACGGTCACTTCTGGTACCAGTCACTCACTCTTCTTTTTATTGGCAAAAGCAAGTCACATGGCCAAAGTCAAGGGGCAAAGAAATATTCTCTCTACCTTTAGTGGTAAGAACTGCAAAGTCAGAAAGCAACGAAGGTAGGTACAGGGAGGAATGATTCTTCTAGGTTTGGTTGACCAACATTTTCTGTAAAGAGCCAGACAGTAAGTAGTTTAGGTTCTGTGGATTATACTCTCTGTCACAATTACTCTACTTTGCTACTGAGGCACAAAAGCAGCCATAGACAATACAAAAATAAGACTATTTATAAAAACTGGCTTCAGGCTGGATTTGACTTGCCAGTTGTAGTTTGCTGGTTTGGTCTATATCCAATTAAGTATGATTTGACTATATCTGGTTATCTTGGTCAAATGCTGCCACAACAACATTCAGTAACAAATTATGCAAACACTCAGTGTTTTCCCCAAACAAACACTTGTTATGTTGACAGCTCTGCAGAGGAACTGCAGTTTGGCTGATCTAGGATGGGTGGCTAAGTTTCAAGTTGTGGGCTGGCTGGGCTTGGATCCAAACAGCAGGTTGAGTCAGGCTTGCTACACAGGTGTTTGTTCTGGGCCCAGGTTGAAGGGGTAATGATCATCTGGTGCTGGCTCTGCTTATGGGGTTCACAGGAGTGGCAAATGCAACCAGAGCTCTGTAAGGCCTCTGTTCATGCCATGTCTAGTAACGTTCCATTGGCTAAAGTAGTCATAGTATCAGACTTAACATAAATAATATGATAAAGCATACCTGATCCATGATGAGAAAAGGAGAGAAGTGAATATTTAGGGGAAGAAAAATCCAAATGATCATACCTGATCGAGTTACACGATATGACAATTTCCCCTAACTATTGTCTTTTTTTTGGACCTAGATACATTCTGCACAAGAGAACTCATTTATCACATCAATGTGTCTTATAAATGGTGGAATAATTTTAAATGAACAGGAAGCACTCCACTCTAAATATGTTCATTGAAGAGAAGTGTTTATATTATAACTTATGGACTTTTTCCCCAATTAATTCACTTGGGATCTCCATCAACTACAAAACAATGGGAAGAAAATTGACTAGAAGAGGCCAGTCACTGCCCACAGAAATTATGCCAAGTACCAATCAAATTCTTAGCAGGTAAACTTAAAGAAGCATTACAAGGAGGTGTGTAGAATCTACTCTACTGCTCATCAGTTCAATTTCTCTCACTTCATGATGCATGGGAGACAGACTGGGCCATGTAAACCAAGAGGAAGTTCCAGATATAAATCTGAATCCAAGAATTGAGAGTTAGATATGAGAGCCAGCTTATGTAAGCAAGTGGTTCTCAAATCTGGCTGGAAATTAGTGTCACCTTAACAACTTAAAAATTCTCTGATGGGGATTCTGGGAAGAGAGTGTCTGTGGTAGCATAGTCTTACAATCTTTCCAAATCTCCACATAAAACTAACAAAACTAGATGGAGGAGTTCAATAGCAAATCCAAAAACCCATGGCCAATATTTGCAAAAAACCTAGGTGACAAGGTGTTTCAGTTATCTATTGCTGCATAACAAATTGCTCCAAAACTAAGTAGTGTAAAATAACAACAACATTTTATTATCCCCCATGATACCTGTAGCAGAAATTTAGAAATAGCTCAGGTGGGTAGTTCTGGCTCTAGATCTCTCAGAAGGCTGCAGTCATGTGGTGGCTGGGACTGGAACAGTGAGATAGATGCTGAAGCAGCTGAGGATGGGTCAGGCAATTTGCTCTCTTCATGTGGTGTCAGGGTCTTTCCATGAACTCTCTCCAAGTAAGTTAGTTTGAGTTTCCTCAGAGCATGATATCCTACGGGAAGTCAGACTATGTATGTACATTATGGCTAAAGGCTTCAAGAGTATTCTATCCAGCAAGGTGAATGTTGTACCGTCGTTTATGACCCAGCTTCAGAAGATAGTAGTGACATTTCTGCCTTATTCGACTTAAAAATTCAGTCAACAAAAGCCAGTCCAGTTTCAAGGAGAGAGGACACAGACCCGACTTCATGGTGGGAACGGTGGCAAAGCCATATTGTAGTGTGAGCATGTAGAATAATAGATATTGGTGCAGCCATATTTGGAAAGTATTATCTTCTATACAACATATCATTATGAACCTCAAAGATAAAAATGAGTGGAGGCAAATTACCCTCAGCCCCAAGACCTGTATGGTGTTGGCCTGTGCATATGAGGAAGATGAAGCAGCAGGAGCATGTGATGAACCTGGGAACAGGAAAATCACAAAGTAATCAACAGGTATGCACTGGCCGTAGAGCAGGTGGATTTCACAACGGCAGCTGAAACTGGGAGGAGATTTGCATATTCCAATAGCTGGGAAATGTAAGAGTTCAATGGTAAGAAGAACCTAAGGGGCCGAAGTAGCTCTTTGGTACTCTTGAAACTTACCTGCCAGATCTTCCTTATAAATCAAGTCTTGCAAGGGGGGAGGGATTTCTGGAAATTGAATCAAAATTGAGGAGGAGGGGACATTAAAGATAAGGAAAAAGATGTTCAGGTAAAAGTCAGGAGGAGAGCAGAGTCAAAAGTGTCAGAAAGGAAGTTGCCATATTTTGGCGCTACACAAATGCAGTAGGACATTGACTATCAAGGACACAGACTAAGGCTAAACATCCTGGATTTCAATATTTAGCAGCTTCTTCCAGGACTCTGGCTGACAAAGTCTAAAAGAGAATCTAAAAACAGAGGCTGAAAAACAGGGTTCTGTCACAAAGAGTCTCATGAAGAGTAATTCCAAAGGCAGTAGGGGATAACCTAGTGCTGTTGCTTTCACTTTTTCCAATTTTGTGTTTATATGACATGATCAGGTGAATAAAATACTGACTGTGAATAACCATCACGTTTTTAGCCAGTTGAACTTCCATTGATTCACTTATGCATTAATTATTTTCCTTCATTCATCAAATATTTATTGGGCCCCCGTGATTTACCAGGAACTGTGACAAAGTCTGTGAATAGAGCACCTTTGCTTCTTTGCTCACCTGTACCCTGCTCATCTGATTCCCAATCTGGTCTTGTTTGCATGCTAAATCAGTTCAATTCTAATTTCTTCCGTCTTCGTGTAGTCTCAATGCTTGTGTTTATTTCTCTGAGTAACTTTCTGTTTTCCGTAACATGCTGTGGATGGGCTAACCCCTTTGTCTTCTTGCTTTGCATTGTAAAAAGATCTGTCTACCTTAGACTTGGATTCTTGAGCTCTGGAAGAGTCATTATTGTTCTTCAATTGGATTAGTAAGAAGTTTTCGGTAGACGCCATGGGGAGGAGATTTTGACATGATAAAAAGTGACTGAAGGTTTCCTAATGTGTTGAGAACAAAGGTGCAATATTAGACCCAAAGAAGAAATGTAAGATGATATATTTCTCATATTTTAATATAGTGATACAACTTAGCTTAGAAGGACAGTTGTTATGTCCTTACTGTATATCTTAATATGTCTCAAAAAAGGTTGTTAAGTCCTATATTGGGACAACTCATATTTGATTTTTCATGGGCACTGGAACTGTTAATACTCTGTGATTTTCATTAAAGAAAGAAGTCACCATATGGTTTATTTATCAGATGCATGAGTTACAGAATTGGTAATTGATTTTGAATATTAAGAAGCCTATTTAATATTCTTGCCTGAAAGTAACAGCATTTTACTTTAGGAAGGTGGGATCATGGATTTCCAGCAAATAGGACCTATATTTCTTTTAATCAAAAAAGTGATTATAATCTAAGACATGGCATATGTATATGTTTCTGAGTCACATTGCACTTGAAATATTGATTTGGCATTAAAAATTCAAAAGAACACGTTAGCAAACAAGAGCTTCCATGATGATAAATCTTAAAATGTCCCTCAAAGAACTGTTGATTTCAAATGCAACTTAGTGCAATTCTCCTGATGTGCTATGAGTTAATCACTATAAATTGACTCACTGCAGAACCATTTAACACTGCCCTTTTAAAATTTGAAGAATGGGACTTCCCTGGTGGTGCAGTGGTTAAGAATCTGCCTGCCAATGCAGGGGACATGGGTTTGATCCCTGGTCTGGTAAGATCCCAAATGTCACAGAGCAACTAAGTCCGCACACCACAACTACTGAAGCCCGTGCGCCTAGAGCCCGTGCTCCGCAACAAGCGAAGCCACTGCAGTGAGAAGCCCGCGCACCGCAACGAAGAGTAGTGCTCGCCGCAACTAGAGAAAGCCCACGCAGCGATGAAGACCCAAGGCAGCCATAAATTAAAAAAATAATAATAAAAATAAAAAAAATTGAAGAATGAAAATATAGCTTAAGTAAGTGATGCTAAGTTGTTCTTTCTGACGTTTAGCTAAAAGGTTTAATTGCTTCTTTAAAGTAGCACATTTTTATGGTACTTTCAGTAGAGACAGTAATTGTCTCCTTACAAGTAATGACAATTAGTCACCCATTCAACTCCTGGAGTGTACCGATTGTTATTCAAATGAACTTGTGAGAGAAGGAAAGGCAAGCTATAATTCACCCCTGTTTTACAGCATTTTGAATGGGGATTCTATTTATCAAAACATTGATCTTACTCATCCTGAGTCTGGTTAAAGAATGATGTCACTCTACAGAATTTGAAGGATCATGAATAGCTTGGAATCTATACTGAACTTATAAAACTTGTCAAAGACATGATTTTTGATCAATACAAAACAGTTCATCTCTTCTTCAGTGAGATGGAGGGGAGTAAAGCTTTGCATACCACTTGTATGGTACTTTGCAAAGCCTTGGGGGTATGACGTCTGCTTGATACTCACAACATTACAAGGTACTTCTTTTTCATTTATAAAATAAAGCCAAGACTTGCAACCTGCAATGTATCCAAGGCAATGGACAGAACTAAAAACCAACACTTCAGAATTCAACCCAAATAATCTTTCTATTAAAGGATATTATCTTAAGTGTTTGATGGTCAAGCACTTAAATCTGGTCTTGTAAACTGGTTTTTAAGTAAGACAGTAGCATAATAGTGTTAGTGAATGAGTGAGAGCCTCTTTATTGGAAACCGACTGTTGGACCCTGGCTGATGAGAAAAGATGCTAGCAATCCCACATACTGAGTTCTGAGAACTGCAAGTGATTGTGCCAGCATCTTTCCCAGGAAGCTTACATATGTGTCACTTCAGAGAGAGCCAGCTGTACCACCATCATCCCATCTTCACACCCTTTCCCTCTGCTCCCTTGCCCCACCTCTCATTTTTTGGAGGAGGGTAGGGCCTGTGAATAATTATAACTTATATTCACTGAGCACCTACTATGCCCCAAGCACAGCTCTGATTGCTTGAGAACTCTCTCCTCCCTTTCACTTTCCAAGGGAAGGAAGGCACCAAGAGAATGACTTGTAATATTTTCTGCTAATTATGAAAAGAGGGAAGAATCATGCTATTCCCAGGCCTGGTTTTTGATATCAATGACCGACTGACTTGATCTCTTCTACAA